>JACCGJ010022403.1:0-229954 GCA_013407085.1 Atriophallophorus winterbourni
TTTCTCACACATTACTCATGCCCTCTGAGCCACAATGCCATGAGTAAATTGGACAAACGATGGGCTCTGTATCCACATGACTGGAGATCATTTGAATTTCATTAGGTTTTTTGAAGAATGATAATTAGAGGTGGTGGATCAAACGCTTTTGAAATACTTTCCATAGTCTGACTATTCACGTTGATCTAATAAAACATGTTCGCTTTAGGCTAACCGAATCCCAAACACAAAAAAAAATTTAATATTCTTATAAAATTATCTTTAAAATATTTCGCTTTTGTGGATGAATATAAAACGTGTCATGTTTTTTATGAAAATTGCGATTTCATTGATAGAGCCAATCAGTGAGGCGTGCCAGTCGACCTTTGATGTCACTGATAAAGTCACTCGTGATGCTCTGAAACCAGTCCAGATCATTTCCAATTTTATTCATTTGGTTTTTTACACCCTTTAGTTCCTTTTGAATACGATTTGACTTCCGGGATCTTTTTCCCATTTTATTTGAACGCCGTGGGCCAATCAAATTTCTTTTTGGTTCATTGGCTTGCCGTTCTTGTTCGACGATCGAGTCCTTTTTGATCAGTTCTTTTGGATCTGAAATGCATGTTAACCTCTCATTAGTGATCATCCAAACAATAGATATAATGAATCATTGATACCACTTTGGTGATCCCGTATTCTTTGAGCACCGAACAAGCCCAACAAAATTCATTTTGAAAACATTGTTTATCACAGTGGTGCCGTGAAGTCGAATTACATAACAAGAATATGTTTCCTTTCGAGGACTGCATGGAAACACACTGGGATTACAACGTTTTATTACACAGTTAGTCTCTAAATAGTATTTTGCGGTGAAATTTTGGAATGTTCAGGCATCATACTTCAAATTTCACACAGTTAAAATTCAGAATCCAACGCAATCAAACATTTCTTGGGAACCACTCTTCTCGAGGTTGGTCGACAAACTTTAAGATCGTTACGCCTGAGTTAACGTAAACGGAATGTTATCCTTAATGTTTAAAACTACCAGCGGGGTCCAACAAGGATCCATACTAGGCCCACTCCTCTTTCTATTATTCAATGGAGGTTATCCCCTACATAATGTACTGTTCGCTGATGATATTCAAATTTGGACGCAAATCAGTTTTGCAAATTATTGTAAGAAACTGCGAATGGACATGGACGACGAGTCAACTTGAGTGGCAATGAAGGATATGACATTCAGCATACGGAAATGTAAGTTGCGACACGTTGGCAAGAGTTTTACTCGGACATATCGATTGAGAACTGAAAACTTGACATGGACCTAGCGGGATAAATATCTAAGAGTATGGATTAGTGAAACCTGAAGAACATGGTTTTCTTCCAGAATCGATATCAACAGGTTAACAGATTTTTTGGTTTCTTTTGAAAAAATATTTGGAAGATTCTCGCTGGTAACGTTACCAAAGATAAGGAATGTCTAGTCCCGCGCACGATGGAGTATGCAGGAGATGACTAGGCTTCTCGGTTGATAAACTTTATTGCTATCTTCAATAAAATCAATCTCAGAGAAAAGAAGATATTTATTGGTCTTCGCAATGTTCGGTACAGCGAAAGATTTTAACGCTTGTTCTACATGACTTTAACAAAAGTTGGCTGCGATCGATATTATTCTGAAATATGGAATCGTGTCGACCGACGAACATCCACTGAAACGCACGTTTAATGTGTGTGCTAAGAAAGGGACACGCGGATATACCTTATCCATGAACGTCTCAATTTCGCGTTTTGATTATCGGCGTCATATTTTCACCTACCTCAACACGTGGTGGACTCTCATTGCCAGTCGGTTTTTAAAGCAAAATTTGACATATACATGCGAAAGAGTATTATTCTTGAGATTTACATTTTATATTGTCCATTTCTTCAACGCTATTATATTTTTCAAATTTTCATTCATAACTTAATCCTTTGGTTTTTTAAATTATTAATTGTTTAACCATAAATCATTAAATGTTTGTATTCTTGAGTCATTATTTGCTTTTTCGTGTAATATAGTTCCGTTTCACTCCCTTTAGGTACACAAACCTTTGTGCAGTACACAGTTTGTTAAATTCTTTCAAAATATGATAGATTTATGTCAGACTTTGGTTACATTTTGTGTAGGTCTGTAAAAGAACATATCCATTATAGACCATTTAATAGAATAATACTCAAATAAATTAATCTACAGCTTTTCTGGTCGAGCGTCGAGCGATTCTGGCCACACGATTTTTGTTTTCTACTTGCTGGACAAACAAACCAATATAAAGTTCTGAACAGATATGCTCATTTGCATGCATTTCTATGACACACCTAAAGGCCGGTTTTCCATGGTTTGCACTTATCAGGTATGAAGATTAGGATCTGGATCGGTATGAGTTTAAAACAGTGTGAGTTGCGTGATATAAATACACTCAAATGGGTATTTTTTGTTCATGATCATCGGTTTGAACCCTTCAACATGTGTTCGTGCATATGTGAGTGAATATAAGTAATTGTTTTTAACGGATTAATAACCGAAGCAACATTCACGGCGTAGAGCAATATCACTCACTACAACATGCCAATTGGTAACCACCAATCACTTCGGAAACTTCTAATTCGTGTTCCGTTGAGAGACTGACAAAAAGATCGCACCTCTGAAAAGGAAAGAAGCACGACGGTATTTAAAATGTGTTAGGCCGAACTTCTAACCTATAAAATATCGAAAGAAATATGTTGCGGTGCTCACATCCAAGTAGTTTTACACAAAAACCGGCTTTTGACTGTTCGGCATTATCAGGTGTAGACAGTAAGACCAGGTTCAGTGAAATCTTTCAATTGTGTATAATTTCAAAAACATAATAACTTTGAACAATACGATTTTCTGCTTCCCATTATGGAAATTTGGTGGATAATTCGTCAGACAGTGAATTTAACAAATCATTAATACTCGAGTCAATCGTTATAATATTTTTGTTGAAAAATAAAATTGTTGAAGGCGATAAATCTCATGATTGCTTTCATATCCTGATCCTACTGTTTCTGCCTGATTAGTACAAATAGCACGATATCGGTCGTAGTGTGCGTTTCTGCGTTGGAAATATAAGCGAACGCAAATCAATGTGCTTAACCCATCTGCATGTTCGCGAGCATCTCGTATAGAATAGATTCATTAGCCTGAGATTATCTAGCAGTGGTTTACAAACGCTACTTGTTTACCGTTTTTCCACCGGTTCAAGGAATGCGGATCTCGATTGTCTGTGGCTACCTGATGATTTTAGAGGTGACGACGTATGTCGTGTGTGATGAAAATAGGTGCAACGTGGATATACGTTCGCTTAGATTGTTTATTTCGTATAACAATAGTAAGCGTGAACGGTTCTACTATACAGACATTGAAAAACTAGCACCATTTAGCACAAAAATAGAACAGTAAACCCTTAAGATGCCGTCATACGCAACCGTGAAACCACAGGCTATCAACACCGGAACAATGGCACTGAATAGTTGAGCTCATTGAGAAACAGCAATAGAAGAATAAAGCAAGTAGCTTTTGAGCGATGCGGAGTTCCTCAAGTTCGGTGAAACCAGCACGGATTCGAAACAAAAAATTTACATCTTTTTCGGTTGAAGATTTGATGTTTTAGAGAAATTACTTTCAGGTGATGTTCATCAAGCTATACAATCGCCTCAGCTGGTAGCAAGGTGTTCCTGTCGACTCTTCAAAACACGTTGTTTATTAGAACACACGTGTTGTGTATGCATGAATGAGATATAAAAGAAACCATCACACCTTTAATAGATTCCACTAGACAACATTAGATTGCAAAATTGGCTATTCATGGCACTAAACGGAAGCAAACCGACCTATCAGTTGCAGCACTCAAATCCCCAATGGATGAAATCAGGTTCAATGATAAAAAAATTGGACCACAAAAAGGGAATGTTAACAAGCCAAATACAAGTAATGTGTACGCCGTTTAACATATATTCGGGAAATGTGCAACGTAGATCTCTATCGAGAGTCCATATAGGAATTTCATACTCAAAAATGAGTTAGAGTTAACAGAACTAGCCTCCCACCAGATCTAGTATCTGTTAAATTAAAGACATCCATTGATACCGGTTTCATATTTCAAAGCAATTTATATGCAACAGCCATTTTCCAAAAATATTCACGTACCTTCGTGGAGTATGTAAACCCTTGGCACGAAACGTTCTGAATGCATTGCTTCTGGCATTCTAAAATTGCATTTTCGAGGTTGGAATGCCCTCGCGTAGGGTGCTTGTGGTTCACAAAGTTGATCCACTTGAAGCGATTTTTCTCACACGTTCCCAGAAGCGAAGCAAGTAATCTGCGTGTGAAACAACCCCGGGATACTCATGATTGGTCTGATCCTCCCACCGATAGAATACAGTGGATCAAAATGAGCAAAACCAATAGTGACATTTTCGTGTATCAGTAATTGTGATTTTCGCAGTGTTGAATACTTATATACTGAACTATTGCATTGTGTGATGAAATCTTATTGGTTGGTCAGCGGTTTCAAATTATTTAGAATTTCAGAGGAATATCAGTGGTCAGAATTTAAGTTCAAAAGCTTTTAACAGCAATGGAAATCTTTTCGAACTGACTCACTCGTCTGCATTATCAGGTGTGTTTAAAAAACCGTGTTTATTTTCGACAGGCACCAATGTTCATTCTATGAATTTCCAACAAATATTCAAGTTTTAAATGGTAAAAGAGTATTACCGTGATGAATTGCAACTAAACACCATATTAACATGTATTCACATGAGATCAAACGGAAATTCGGTATGCTCAGGAGTGGTAATGCATATTATAAACTGCGCAAATAAAATTCATTCCGCCTGCACATAAACGAAATGCCTGGAGGTCTTTACAAAAAGCTGTCGAATGTATCAATACATTCTGATGTGATTTACCCACCATAACAAACACTGCGCTTAGAATTGTTCGTGCATTTATGAGGCAACCACAGAATAATCGGATCAATCTTATAAAGTGTAACTTAAACGGTCTATTTTAGTCCGAACAGACTTTATGTGACAAAGCATCTCTGTTAGAGTTGACAAGTTCTAAGAAATTCGCAAAAAGTTAAATTTTAAATTGAATCCATTTTTGAAAAACCTTCACACGGAGAACCACAGTTTTTAATTGCAGTATCACAAACAGTCTGCAGAATTGAATGATAAAAGAGACTTATAAATGACCATTTTTGGATGCTACCATCTTCAAGGCTTCACGATTCAACGACTTCTGGTTAAAACTTTAATAAACAACTTCATAGGATTACGGTTTAAATGAAAATGTAAACATATATTAATGGTTAATATCTGGTTCGTGTTACGGAAGCAACAAATTTTCAGTTTTCATTTCCCCTACCATTGGGTTCTAGCCGATTGATATTCATTTGTATCCGGATATTCGAGTTCATGGTTGAAGCTTTCTTCTCACATGAAATTTGATAGAATCAAATAACTCATCACATTACAGTTATTCATAAAACCGCAAAAATTGCAGCAGAAACTGCTATGAACTATGAACGCAGATCATACCATCAGTGTGCTAATGTCGCCGCATTGAATATTGTCTATCATTGAGAGAACTATAGGAGGGATTGTTCCTTCTCTAGCGGAGTGCTTAGTGATTTGAAACGCTTAACAGCATGAGACCTTCATGCGTCTGTGATGCACATCCATGGTCAACATCAATCGATTCATCCCAATAAAATCGAAAAGAACTTTTACTAATTTTGGTGACGTTTGTGAATTGTTCCCGTAAAAAGCCCAGGTAAATCCTAGTTTGAGATAATACAGTATTTTAGGTATATTGATAAATTAATATTTTTTTAAAGTGCGTATGCAGCCTTATTGTACAGAATACACATGGCGATATTCTTAATGTAAATGTCACTTGGTAATAACTCCCTTCAAAGGCTTGTTCGGGTACTGCTCATTCTTTCTTGACTAACTGAAACGAATTTTTTGGAGGTCGAGGATCTAGTGTGGCGAAATGCGCTGCGGCACTGGCTATCGCTGGATCAAAACTGGGTTTTCTTATCCTTCCGATTGGAAAACTGAGGTCCTCGTTGTTGATCGACGAGACACTGGAAATATCTTCATTGTCCGTGAAGAACAAAACTGAAACGCTTGTCCCAAGTGTGTGCAGAGCGTGTAACTAGTAAAATTTTTCTCAGGATCTCCTTTTTCAATGAAATTGCATTGTTTAACAATGAGATTAACTAAGGTTCAGCTGAGAGGGAAAATTAACCTCGGTGGCTTCGAAGTGCATTTTCGTATCGTTTTTTCACTTTATCTAGTCAAGCGAAAGTCGATCCTAATGTCTATGTCTGAAGAGTGTGAACACAAAGAAATAACTCCTGTTTTTTGAGTAAGAATGTATTGATATTTTGCATCTTGAATGTACAACTGCCATACTCTTGTTAGATTGTGATCAACGATGGAAGGTATAGTGTTGCAAATACAACAGACACGAATATAATGATATTACTTTATGCAGTTCGGGCGGTAATGAGTTATCACCTGCACATATTCATGCGTCGGATTATTTCTAGTATCCTTTCGTGGTAAAAAAGCCTTCTAGGGATGGTTTGGTGCATGGAATATTTGGTTAGGGTGTATAAGGTCCCCTGAAATTTGTCGATAGGTAAAGTTGAACAGACTCATTTTAGCTATCCGTTCTTCTTTAGGCTTGTTTCCGTCTATGGACTACCCCAGGAGCAGAGTCTTTGTTAAAAAGCAATCAAACTTTTAGGGGGAATTATGCAGAACGTATGGACTGTGAACTTTCATGAAAGTTTACTCAGGAGACCTTGTTGATATATCGTACACCGACTACGAATTTCTTGTTACACTAAGAGTGACTGAAAATATTTTATGCTAAAAGTGATTATAGTGGATTAGCGGATATTATGTAGAAAGAGCAGACGCAAACATAAGTCAAGCTGTCTTAGTAAACCAATTTTTTAATTTATTTACTATGTTTGCGTAAGCTCAGTGGTTGAACCTGTTACTCTGATTTTGCTTAATTCGAAATAATGCGGTGAATCTTAACAAGAACCTATCCGTAGGTAAATTGATGTGAAGATGCTTGAGAAACGGAGGAAGTTAAGGTGTCTGGAATGGGATTATCCTTTAAACTTAGCTGTCCGTCAATAATTAGTTGTCAGCCAAAGTTGAATCAAACCCGCATTTGGAGTTCAGTTAGGGTTATGTTTCAATCTTGCCAACGGCTCGGTCAGCTGTGTACACAGACATAACTAAATGAGTTTCGAATGTCTACAACGGATTTCTCAAACTTTGAGGCATTTTTTACACTGATTACTACTACAAAATCTGTGAACAAATCTTTCAATTAAAGATGTAAATTTGAAATTAGTTTACAACTGGTAGACGGACTTATTACAATATTATTGGTAAGCGGTATAGGGGAATAAAAACCATGATTCAAATCACGCATTGGTTAAATAAGATAAATCTTCACAATGAAATCTCTGAATCAAAATAATAGCAAAGTTTGGACGGCAAAATGTACCGTAATGCGTCCTCTTTCTGCCAAATTTCTGTCCCAAATTATGATCCACCTAAGCCTCTTTAGACTATAGTGGCTTACTCTGATAAACGCCACGTGGTGCTGAGGAGATCACTCGCCTCAAAAAACATCATAATGTCCTAAATGTTCTGAGCTCTGTGCTAAAACGTTTCTCTAACACTACGCAGCCAGAGTGAAAAGTAAATATGGAGACCATAAATTTAAGCGTAGGTTACAATGCAGGATGTTTGACTGTAAATACATTGCTAATCGCAGAATATTAAAACATCGCGATACGTTTTGCACTAGATTACCAGGCAGATATTGCTTATTATGAACTGAAAGTTTATGTTTCACGCATTCAGCGTTCTTAATCGCTACGCAACCAAAATAGTCACTGATCAATGAATCATTTACAATACTCCCGATTTGCAATTGAAATCAGCCTAATCTGTACGTCAATTTTCTCACAAGAGTGTTCAAGTTTTTTTGTATGTATTTGGATGAATTGTACAAATTTCATTACCAATGGTAACAAGATGATTGGTTCCAAGCTAGTCATGGCCGAGGCGGTTTTGTAGATAAGATCCCATTTCCAAAATGCTCAGGTTGCACGCGTCTCATGCAGACTCTGACAATATCTGCTCTAGGCCTGCAAGTGTGATTTTGTGTGACCCGACAGAACAGCTCCTACTGACAGGAGAAAGGGCGAAGTCGGCTGACTGGCGCCAAGAAACCAGTATGCTTCGGGCAGGTGGAGCTCGTAAATCCACGAAGACGGTCCACCTAAAGGAAGTAAAACGCTCTTCTCGAACCTCCACTGTCTTGTGTCTACATCCAATCATGGAAAAGGCTTCAGGATTCAACCTAAAGAAAATATCCGAAGCCGAAGTTCTGTTAGGCGTTTCGAAGTTTATTCAACTTCGTCTTGCTAGCTACTGCGACGACATCGTTATCCAAACTTATCAGCCTAGCTGTTCCTTTGGTTCCAGTGATGCCGTGAAGAGGGAGCACTTGCTGCCTGGGCAACAGCTAGTTATCTATAATAAACTGCCTTGGCGTACATCACAACGCACCAATGAAGAGAACACTCCATTCCGCTTCTACAAGAATTAAGAGGAAAGCAGCAGTTACCGGTCAAAAGCTATGTCTCAGCTGGCGTAAAGCTCAGTGCCTGGGGCTGATTTCGACGGTGCAAGGAAATTTTAGATCCCATTGGACGGCGACTTCCCGCCTCATGATGGGCAGCCTGTAGTCAATATGCTGCCGTCTTGCCACGTTCCGCTATCCTCAATGGATACATGAGGATTAGGAATCAACAAACAAGCAGACTATATTGCATGATGACGTCTCGAATATAAGAGGCCTAAAAAAGTTAGCCGTGATGAACAATGAGCTAAAAAGGCTGAATGTCGACGTAGAATGTTCTTTTATTCGAAAGAAGATGAAACACATAGCTGTCATGCGCATGGTTGATATCGGATGAAGGGGACTATCAGCAACCAAAAACACTAGAATATAAAATTTTAGTAGAAACTAAAGTAAATGTTAACCTAATTTCAGGCTTCAAAACTAGTCGGATTCATAAAGTTTACTCCTTATTCAAAGCTAGGGCATTTGCTTTCGTTCGAATAACATCCCGCACTCCAAACAAAAATGCCAATGTCTGTTGATCCCCCAAAAAGTGTTTTCAAAGCATAAATTGGAAGCCATCTCTTTCAGTTTTCCTAACATAGGTAGTTTCGATCAAAATTACATTCTGAATCATTGAAATTAATGGATAAACCTAGTATGATATTTCTGATTTCAATATTATTTTCCAGAATTTATTATCTTGAATTAATTGTGATATCAATAGATATTTTGACCATGATTATGATTATGCAAGGTTAATTAAAGCGACATTCTTTCCAATAATTACATTTGAAAAAGATTGATATTTTAAAAAAATTTATGTTCTTATCTTACTCGCTTTATATCGAGGATAATTAAATGAGCGAATAAACGCTGCTGTTGTATGTCTCGTGTTTCTCAATACGAGCGAAGTATGTTTGCCAAATTTCTTACACCACCACCACCCACAACTGTATTGAGCAATTTGGACACGTTTTCCATCTAGCGAAATGCAACTTGGAAGATGGAAGATAGACACGAAAACATTATTTCATATGTGATTCGAGAATATCAAACAAATATGTTTCTAAGTTGAAAGCAATATAATTATCGAACTGTCTGTTTAATGCAGAAAAACATAGCTGAGAATTAGCCAGCGTTTGTTGATAGTATGTTTGTTAGGTGCTATCATGAGGTAAGCGTATGTTGGTTGTAACTTTATGAACAAGGAACAAACAAGTTGATCAATCTCTTCTAATCATTCCAATGCTTCAGCATAACTGTTAGAAAAAATAAGTTTACTGCACCTACAAGCGAACAAACAACACGTTTTTCACTGTGTGCAATATCGGGTAATAATAACAGCAACTCTTGAAACGGTGATAACGCGCTAGACAAAATATTTGATTTTAAAGCTAATGCTAATAACATGAGTACGTCTAACAATTAGATGACCAATCCACATATTGGATCTGATTCCGACCGATGAAAACAATAAATATGAAGGGTAATTCGAATGGCTGCTTCCAACTTACTCCATAACCAATTTCTGGCTGTAAACGTTCATCAGGCGGGATAGTATTATTAGATACAGTGACTCTTAAAACAGTGGAAAGGTAATAAACTATTGTTGTTGACGTCCGTTGTCCGATGTCGACCATGGGTGTACACCACAATCACATGAATTTTGTGTTTACAGCTTTTTGAATGACTAAACATCTCGACCTGGAAGAAACAATCTCTTTCTCAGAGCTTGCAACATTAGTCAGATCTCTGTTCTTGCCAATAATAATAACAATTTGGATGATTTATCTAAGCAGTGTATCCAAGGGGAATGATAGAGTTATGTAGTGTCGAGTTTGAATGTATAACGCGTAAAAAGATCGATCGAATTGCATGAGTTCAAATACGGTGAAGCGTTCGTTTCATAGTATGACAGAACGCAGCAAAAGGCGACTCAGCTTAAGCTAATTATCTTTTAAACGCAGGCTACTTTGTTGACCGCGAAGACGTCAATGTATTACAATAAGAGTAGAAAACAAAACGGCTAGTAGACATGTGCTCAGAAATGTAGTTAGAGCTGAAATCTGTGCGGTATAACATTCAGTGCAGCAACGAATGAACAATTATATAAAGTGAAATTGTGTTGATATTTAATTATACTTTTTCATCATAGTTACATATTGCCACATTTCTCACACCTTTAATCATGTCCTGGGTGCTACATTGCGATGAGTAAATAGGACGAATGATATTATCTGTATGGACGTAACCGGAGATCCCGTCGATCATATTAGGATTTTTAGGGCAAGATCAATTACATATCATATTCTAACTATCGTCCCTGAACAGATAAAACACATTTTCTGGAGGGTGAAGGAATACCAAACAGAACAATTTATGTGATTTTTCAATAAAATTAGCTTTAAAATATCCCGCATTCATGGATGCATAGATAACGTGAAGCGTATCATATTCTTCATGCAAATTGCAAATTCATTGATCAGTCAGTCGTGTCAGTGGACTTTTGATATAACAGATAAACCTTGTTTACATTTATTCTCTTGAAATGATCTACATTATTTCTTATTTTATTAATTAGGTGTTTCACAACTTTAAGTTTCTTTTGAATACGCTTTGACATTCGGGATACTTTCCGTTTCTTTATTTTAACGACTTAAGCTCGTCAACCTGCTTTCGGGTTCATTGGCTTGCCGTTTTGTTTCTACGCTCGAGTCCGCCTTGTTCGCTTCTTTCGGTTGTGAAATGCATGGTAACGTATCACAAGTGCTCATCCGAACAATCGCAATGTTATATTATTGATACTACTTCATTGATCCCGTATTCATGTACCTACCGAAATCATTGTTGATCACATTTGTGTAGTTAAGTCGAATAAAATAACGGGAACAAGTAAAAATTTCGAGGAATAACTATAATCATAACGGGATTCGAGCACATTATTACACCGTTAGCCTCGAAGGAGTGTGTTGCCGTTTGATCTTAGAACGTCCGTTCGCCATACGTGTAACTTCTATTCTACCTAAAGTGCAAAATCTTACGAAATGACACATACACATTGAAGAAACAAACGAAGAGGAAATTGGCTTGATTTGTATACAAGCATTTTTAGCACAGGTGATTTGATCCTGCTTTTCAACATTCTGCGTACAGTGGATCATCGAATCAAACACCTGTTTAATTGGCATGGTGCACGTGATAGCAGATCTCATGACTGTTAATTTAATAGTACACATTCTAGATCAAATAGTTGAACGTTTTTCTTTGCTGTCCAATTTTATTTTATATTGAACTCTTTGCCTGTACGTATGATTTGTGCATTAATCCTGAACATGTTCAAGGCTAAACTTGACAAGTATATGTTGACCAAATGCAACCTCGCGCCTCAATACACATACTGACTTTCCATATTTATAAAACAATTGTGTTGTTTTTATGCATTCCTAATTTTTTTTAATTTATGATTACTGTTAAGTAATTGCATTGTGAAACTTTAAATTATCGAATCACAAGATTCCACCTCAATATTTGTAAAACAAATTGATCAGCAGGTCACGGAATCAAGATACAATTTGTCCCCTGAAAAATGTTCTTTGTACATCTTGATTAATAATGTCCAAATATGATCCAGTTTCAACCCATATTTTTCAGGACAAAAGTTCTAAAACAAACCCCGTACCTTGTAACTAATTATTGAGGGAATATAAGATTTCCCTCAATATACATCGTTCTATTGTGGTTTTGTTCAACCAGGTTTCTTTGTCTACCATACAAACCTATCAATTTCTGCGGTCGGACATTAAGTTGTATAAATCTCATACACTACTTGACTGTCGAGTGCTACTCAGAGTTGTGAAAAGCTTGAGCAAAGAATACGAATTAGAAATTCACTTTTGCAAGACAACCAGCCGGCGCTTATCAAGTAGACTGAGTGTGAACATTTCCCAAAAAGGTTGCAAGGGAATCCAAAATATACACGCTTCAGTCCACCTTGAGGCTGATATCAGTTAAAGGTTCATTGCTGGAGCGAACATAGTGTTTAAACACGTTTCTGGACAAAAGTTCATATTCTAGATCACTGGTGTAATGTTATAGGAAACCGTTTGCTTTTGCGTGTAGAATCGTTGAATTTCACTCTAATTCGGTACACGGAACAGTAGTGCAAAACGGATTTTGTTGGCTTCTTTCAAACGTTGATGGATTTGAATCAGATTCAAATATGAGCATGTTTATGTTTATTTTCAACCAACAGAATATACACTATTGTATTATTCAAGTATCAAAGCAAACGATACATCCTGGCCCTAATGAATCTATATCATTCCAAAGTGCAAACCAAAGCAATTTCTGCGCTGCGGATTTTCACTCGAATAGTTTAAACAGATGCAGCTATCAAATTGAAATTGTATGAATACAAAAACACGTACTAGTCGCCTGGCTCGAGCCATTAAATATACATTGAGTAACCAACCAGTGCTCTTTGCGCGCAAGCCTTTTTAAGTCAGTAATATTATCTCGCGTAAAAACCTTAAAGATTTTCATGATTTAGAATTGTTCGCATTTTAGTGTATTAATAACTTTCTATAATATTATTAGTATACCAAATTAAAATTATTATTTGAATTAGGTTTACACTACACGTAATTGTATTATGGCTCAACGGATTGCCCATTTATTACTCGATTTTCTTAGTTGCAAGGCACCGGGTCTTTTATTGGCATTGTATTTCTTCATTCAAATTCGATGCCCAGAGTTGATATCATTATTTTATATATGGTCGCAATTCAATATCTAATGTTTCTGACAGGACAAGCATGGGTAATAACTGGCCAGATTTGTTTGCTTGTTAATGCAAATTGAGCAGACGACTTAAAGTTTTATACCGAAATCAAACGAGCTGTATAATGTTGGACAACGTGTGACCTATAAACCAATAAACGTTCAGTGAGATCAGACTCATTTCAGAAGGTGATCCAGATCTTGTTTAAGTATCATATATGATAAAGTGATTGTATTTAATTATTTTTCATATTGAATAAAGTATTATGTTGCAAACAATTTTAGATCTGTGTTTTAATTATTTCTTAATAAGCCTTCTTATATGTCACAAATTATGTGGCAATATCGGCACATTCCATACTAACAATTTTCAAGTTTTTCGGATATTTTTTGCAAAATAGAGGATGGTTGAACTTCGCGCAAGATTTGGAAAATATTGTTTGATGCTATTGACGAGACGCTTACAAAATGCATTGAGAAAATATTGGACTGGAGTGTGGTCTTGAGTGATCCCATCAGTAAAGCATATTCCTTTGCTAATGAACTGATCAAAATTGCAAAGATCACTGATTCAGAAATGAGCTTAACTATGAAGTCATCTGTTCGCCTTCTGATCAACCGCCTGAAACGTTTTATGCACGTTATCCAGAATGGCAAATTTCAAATTTTGTTGTGTATAAAACTACGATTATTGAAATTAATAAATTTAAAATTCTGTGTTTCCATACAGCCAACGTCATAAGTGAAATCGCCTAAAAAATAATTTGTAATCGGGACGTCGTATTTAGTTTGAATACATCAAGTTATATCAGCTAGGTATTTAAAAATATTCGAGACAGTTCGGGAGTCCTTAATCATTAAAATAAAGTATTCAATAAGACCTTCACACATTGGCGACCTACAGTACATCTACCTTAAGTCAAAAGCGCCTCAGAAGAAATATTTGAATGTTGAATACTGCAGGTATTAGAATTAGAGTTAAGGTAAAGATAACGCTCCGCTCAGTATTAATGCATCTTAAAAATATGCCTCCTCTAGCATGTGCGACAAACTACATCAACTTTAACTAATGAAATGGTTGCGCGGGTGTGAACATTGGGCAAACGTTTGGAGAACTTTTCACTAGGGTACATGGACACAGGAATCTAGTGGAAATGCAACCTCGCAATACCAGTGAATTTGGATCACTGTTAAGGATTCTGCATTAGCTGATCACGTCATAGACAATATAAAGAACGTATATCTTGGTGACAAAGTATTTATAAGTCATGGTGTAAAATCTTTTAAGGAAAGACTTCACACTGAGGCCGTTGGAATTACAATGCATGGGAGATTTGCGGTGAGTCAGATATGTAAAACATATAACCTTGGGTTTTTCTGCATATAACACAACACCTAATGCGCACAAGATTACGTAAGCGGTATGTCAGCAGACGCTGTTCACAACTGTACACTCAATAAACAATTAACGGGATGAGCATTGTATTTTGGGGGGTGATCAATTTACTTGATCTCACCTGTCTAGCTTAGAGAACTCATGATTGGTCGAGGAAATGCAATTTAAACAATAACTTTTTTCGTACCGACAACCTTGTTTTGACGATGCTCCTGTGATAAAAAACATTACCAAAAACCTCCTATAACCGATCCAACTTGTGTCATATTAATAAGCTCTAAACCAATTTGACTGAGTATCATAAATTTAAGTTTCATTTTACGGCGGATATGAAGAGAATTTTTGTAATTTTATGTACATTGATTGCAGATTTCGTTAACACATATAATCGATTATGGAAAGCAGCCTGAAACTCTATTCATATCACAAACATACTATATGGAAACCAACCCACTTTCACCCAGTGTGGACAAATTTAAAACACAATTTAGCTGACCATGAATGTTTCCATTAAAATTTGAAACGCCACAATTTGCAAGAAGCGTTAGGGGAACATTTTCTTTTTTGGAATCAATTGTATGTTCACCGTTTGTTTGATATTACGTTTTCGCATAGAAGTTAACAGCACAAGGGGTGCGCTCAAAAACGGTTTTGTTATATTCGGGAATTTCGTAATATCGATGTTTAGTTCCAAAATAACTATATTTGTTTTTCTGTCAAGGTTATAATTGGAACATTCGAGCGCTCCTTTTAATATCGACAACAATTCCCTTATCTGAAAAACATTCAACAACATTATTTGTTAATATTGAGATAGAAAAATAGCATCTGCGCAAAGTAATCATTCACAAACCTCTTCACAAATGTTGTCTCGCGTCACGTCACTCACTTCCGTATGATAAGTAGCTTGCAAATCTGTTAATTGATAAATGGTGAAACACAGAAAAACAATTTCAGGTTTTCCTGTTTAGCTTCCCAAATATAACATGAGTTGAATGTGGGAAATCTTGAAGTTGGATTTCACAGACCATATTGCGTCCGATAATAAATATTTAGCGTCATTAGAAATAACAGATTTTGAGACACTATGGTATACTGTTGATCGAGAGAATCGGTTTTATAATATTTTTTTCTTACGCGATGTTCTTTGTTTTAAAACGTTTCCACACAATTCACACTTACTGACTTTGTCTGTTTGATTGCCATAGTGAACAAAATCTGAAGGAAAATGTGGAACATAACGATAGGAGATTACGTTAATACGTGATAAAGCTTTTGTATACAAATCAGTGAAATAATTTACGTTTCCGAATTAATAAAATACTTGAATTGTTCATTCAACATTGAACAATCGTCAATTGCATGTAGTTCCATCACACACCACAGCATAATCCGTTATGCAAACTGATAAATCAAACATGCCGAAGGCTTGCAAAATTGGATCACACCAGCAAAGAAAATCTATAAATTACTCTACTTGTTAACATAAGTATCAAGAGATGTTCATGTCACTCATCTTTAATTAAGGTCGAAGGTTGTTCAAACTAGGTACGTTTATATAATTTCGAACCTGACTATTCATCGTCCTTCGAATTCATGTGATAAATGATATCTTGAGAAAAGCTACATGTTTGGCCTCTATAGATAGATTTTGATCGTGAACATCGATCTCCAGCAGGTGCTGATAAGGCAATCCCTCACGTTTCGTGTGACGTAACATTTCCTTTTTGGAAAGACGATCTCTGACACACATATCATAATAGTGAGTGTTATTTTGCTTCGTTAAACGGAAGCACAAACCCATCAAACTTCACGATGATAAATCACATTACATCATCAAACGAAAAAATCCGTATCTAGATCCCACATTTTGAGTTGTCAAGATTTCGAATTTCATTTTCAAGCATTTCATCACAACAGATGTTGCGCCTTATGAGATCCAAGGTCACATAATTTTTTTTTGTTAAAGACAACGGCTCATTCTTTCTTGTTAACATACACTTACGATGCTGATAACAACCTGGTCATATGTGGTATTAGGTTAAAGCAAACGTACCTAATTATTTACAGGCGTTGCAAGACGTGTGACGAATTAATTTTAGGACGTTCTTTCCGAGTTGTCCTATAATTTCAAATTGTAATACGCTGGCGACGAAGTCATTGAATGAGCACACCCGAGAATACTAACCACATGCCCAGATAGTGCACTCGGTAGTTGTCAAAAATGTTGATGGAATAGTTCGGTGATTATGTATTCGATCAGTAGCCAATTCAATGTAGAGAAATTAAAATGTTTCCCATTGCGTCGATGTATTCCTGCCATAACCGAAGCACATGTGGCAGTGGTCACGCGATGCGGACCGTTTCTCAGACTTACGAACATATGCAAAAAAATCAATGTATCAAATTTCGTTTTACTGAAAACAAAATGGCCAAGATTTTTAATAACATTCAAGAAAGTTTTAAAAAAAATTGCCTCCTGTTTCGCTTGTAAATTGTATAACTCAATACATTGTTTACTGAACAAGGGTAAAAATTAACCATTCTATTGCATAATTCTTCTCAAATACCCTGGAAATTCATATTTTTTGACAAGTGTTTGCGGTTATCAAGTGAACCCGGCAATATAGTCCTAAACAAGTGAAGAATTGTTGAGCAAAATAGTAGTGTCAGGTTACAGATATATTGAGTTTGTTAAAGTGAAACACGCTGTTCTAATTTAGAATCTACATCTGTTTAATGGCAAAGAGCTAATATCTCGTAAATACGACCAATGTTTAATGTTGCTGACATCGACCGCGCTTGCATGGACCTAATATTATTGTGAAATATTTTCTTGCAGAATTTCACATCAACTTTATTTTGAAATTCATTGTGTGCAATCATTCATATAAACTAGTAACAATTCATGATGCTTTCGTTTCTGCCAAAGTGGCGATTGTCATTATGCTGTTTCACAAAATGTCAGTAATGTTTCGAATAATAGAACAATTATTAAATCAATTGATTATTGGAAATTGTACCTCTCCAACGGGAACTCACAATAATGTGGATAAGCCGGAGCGTACCAGACAGGTACGGCGGTTTTGACCAAAACGGACAAACGGTTTTGTAATTGTAGAATACCATCTCTATTTACGTACTGCTGTAGTCTCATATGCGTAGGGATATGTAATTGCAGCATTACGGCATTTAGCGCATCGTCTCGTTTGAGCCATTTTAGAATCAAGCAATGATCCTCGGTCAGATCAGAAAAGGTTTTATCCGTTTTTAGGTTTTTAATCACCTGAGGGTGCGAATTAAACGTTGAGTTTCGCGTATCAGTTCTGAGTTAGTGATTTTACAGAAAGTGTGGAGATGTCACTTAATAAGATACCAACTTATATAACCTTCTAAGGAGTATTCAAAGGATCTGAGCGTTTAGTTTGAAAATAAAGGATGGAAAAATATTTCTAATTTTAAAATTTCATTATATTGAATCTAAATATATTTTGCGTCTAAAGACGTGAAAATTTCAAATACATTTTTTTAATCTGTGGAAATATGGTCCGACTTTTCATAGCTTGCACAGTGGAATGGAGAATTACACGATGGGGTTATGGTACAATCGAAATAACTAACCGAATAAAAACATCTCTAGAATTAAAATTGTTCGCGTGTATGACAATGTTTGATAAGGAATGCTTAGACCGATCTACTCGATCACATGAGCTCACATTCATGTAGTCTGTGTTTTGTTCCTATGACCATGAAGAAAAAAGCTTATTTTCATTCATTTTCATCGCACACACTCCACGAACGGTTTCGAGCTGTTTGTATTGATGATGTAGAGACAGTAGGATCAGCTTTGGTAACTAAGTAAAGCTCGTATATTTCAGATGGTTGGTAAGACCGAATTTTAAACCAAATGTGACAACAATTATGTAGATTGGGTCCAAATACATGATTATCAAAAATTGCTTATTTTATGGTTGCCCTCACACCTTTCAGTCCAAATTAATTATAGACAGTAGGATCAGGATCCGCGTGCACCCAGTCGGCACAAATAAAGCAATACTCGTTCGTCCAATGAAAAACATGAAGCATCATCCAATCTCGTTCAGGCGTAACTGCCATCAATGATAACGCTTCAATTTTACACATGATAAACGTCATTTACGCGTGTGACGCAATACTATATTCGTTTTTTGCCCTATTAACTTTATTTACCGGATAAAACACCTCGATAACGCCAAACTAGATGACATTTCACTTAAGTCCGATTTGGGATTTTTAGATATATACCGGGCACAAAGTTTCCTTGTTTTCATGGAAAATCCTGGTCGCTGGTGGTTGAGAGCGAAAAAATTGAAAAATGCGATTCAGAGTCGAGTATTTATGATTGGATGATTGGATGACGTAGTCTTGTTTAACTTCTGTTTATATAATGTTTCTAAACCAGCTCGGGCTATTTTGCAACATAAAACTAACTAGAATTCATGACAATATTAGGGCCAAAATCTGTGGTGTTTGGATCCTGTTGTTTACTAAATCAACTTTACTACAATTTCATTCGTCAATTTATCAAATCGGCCGTGCACACAATCAATTTCTCTAGGGGTAAAATGCATCAAATATTTTTGAATCAACTGAGGTCAAATTTGGACGTGCACTTTAAAACGAAGTACGATATACCGAGACTTGCAGTGAAACATTTAAATCAAAAACGTTTGCTAGTAAACTGGCTCGTATGTCAATCAATTAAGACAGACAAAAAATATCGTTCAGTCGACAAATTGTAACTCTTTCTCGAAACATGTTTATTATTCTTTAAATCTGTGGTGAAATTATTTTAACAGCTGAAAATTCGTGTGTACGAATAAAGTCAATTTCTTCTTCTTCTTCTTAGATCACAGGCTAAACTATAATCCGACTTCTTATTTTCGATATCAATGGTGCGAGAGAAATTCATTACAAATAACATTCGCAGCCTTCGAAAAAGATTCCGAAAAAGCTTGTCAGAGTGTACGTTTTCCAATATCTCACTTAATCTCTCTATCCTCTAAGGCCTGGATTCGATATCAACCAAGTGATGGATTCCTACCAAAACTGAGTGAACAAAATTTAATTGTGGCCTGTACAAACGGCTTGTAATGTGAATCGTCTACCTATGTAGAGAATCAACTGATATTCTATAAAAGTTTCGCATCTTGAGTTTCTTTTCAAAGTAAAAGAAATCAATAAACAACGCCAGTAAGTGACTGTTGTACAAGTGGTGAGCATACTGGTCGTATAAAATCTTTTTTGTATGCCGATATTTATTGAAAAATATGAGTCAATCTGCAATTTCTACCTCATTAACCTTTTCAATTTCAATGAGTTCAGCGATGTTCAATTTTTACCGTAGTTAGAAAATGGTCACACTTGACACAAAACTAGGTTTCAGAAAAAAAAAATATGAAATTCTATACACTTACATCCAAGCAAACTTTGTCATCTCCGTAGGTTGTTGCTATCTGCAAGTGAATGACTGCGGAGAAAATATCCCAGATTACCGTAATGAATTACGTCAATTCCGTTTTTGTGAAAAACTGATAACTAATTTGATTAGCGTTGTTTTTGGCAAAATTGAGGAATAAGGAAAAATTAATATGTTGTTGGTATTCATAACTTATATCGGCCAATTTTTACAGTGACATAATTGTCTCTGATGTCTCAACTTTCTTTTTCTGGATAAGAACTCGTCCTGTAGTTACACTTAGTGCTCAATAAATTTGATGGATCAAAATGATGAGCATAGAAGCAAAAGATGAAGACGAAGAAGTAAATGGCGTTTTATTTGTTAAAAATTATATAAGTTATAAGGATTTCTTCAGAAAGCTTACATAAATGTAATGAAACACGCAAACCTGCTCCAGTTTAAAATACTATCATGTTGCCTAGTCCTAGAAAGACAAGCGAATCAAATAAGAAAATGACTTATCAAAATTGACGTGGAATTCTCACGATCAGATATCACATGGCCTATCGCATTTTCAACTCTCAAATAGCAATTGGTTTTCTAACCATGTTTCCTACAAATTAATGAACAAATAAGTACCTAAATTCATTAGTTCGTGAATAGCTGAAAACCTTTTTACTTCTGGTGAAGGAAAGCGTTATGTTGGCTACAATGTTTTTGTTCAGTGTATGAAAATACGACAAGTAATGTTTTTGATCAACCTCTTGCATTAACGGAAGTGACGATCAAAATTATTGTGCATGAAACACATTTCAACATTGGGATAATCCTAATACCTATCTTGGTGAAAATAATATTTTTTCCGGAAGCCCGAACAAATACTGGTGTTGCCCCGAGATCCTATATTGTCTATAAGCTATCCACATTGGGAATAAATCTCATTCACGGAACGCAACTAACAACTGAATCCAATGCAGCACTATGGTTTCAAAACCGATGCACCTGTCATTGCTCCAGCAATAGACGAAGATCGAGGAACTTATCTGCAGATACAAACGCTGAACGGCAACTATTTGCTCTCAGCGATAAGTTTTCTCCAGTATGGTGGTAATTCTGCAAAGAAAGATGAGTGATAGTCCGCAGTAGTTGCAATATTTGATTCTTCTTTTATTATGCACCAGTATTATCAAGTTTACAGCCTACAATCCTGTTACCATCCCATGCATTCAAACCTCGGAGAAGCGTTCGAACGATTTTGCTATGAACGTCTTGCATTCTTCCTCAAGAAATGAGACGGAAATCTTATCGACGTCCGGTAAGTGATGTCGTGTTAGAGATTATATTTTCATCCGCATTTCATAGGAAATAGCTAGTGCTCGCAAAACCCACCCCTTCGCAAATAGGATTGGCAATGTCGCTGGTGTCCGAAGATGTCTGAAATTGGGTGGTTATTAAACTGATGTTTCACACATTCTGCTAATCTTTCTATTTGCCTGTGCAGGTTCGTTATGCGCGATCCATTGAACTCATGGATGGAATAATTCAAACATTCAGTTTAACTGCAACATAAACGAACGAATTGATTGAGCCTACAAATTTTCACTATAACCGATTCACTTTCCATCTATTCTATATATGATATTTATTTTGAGTCTGTCAAACTAAAACTGGCGAAGCAGCACTGCATTACGTGAAAGTGATCGTTATTCTTATTGTCCGTTGTATCGCGTAATATGTCATTCACTTGCTCATCAACCGAATAAAATACAACAACGTCTGCTGGCGTACTGGCTACTTCTTCAACATAATCTAATACATGACAGATGACGTAACATTTACGCCTCTTAATTGGGCACAATTATTGGAAGCTAGCCAGAGAGCGTGTTTTGCTGTTTTGACAACAGCTGGATGACACAAATTTAGCTAGTATAACTTGTTTACGCCTTGTCCTTCGTCTACTCTACAAAATCACATTCTTCAAAGTTGTGCGATCGGCTCCACCGTTGAATAAGCCAAGTTCATCATTGTGTTTAAAGTCAAAGCCCAAACATATTATTAGCAAGGGGGATCGTATCAAATTTTCATATATTCTCGTTTACGTCATCTCCCGTTGTAAACGAAGTCTTGGACATCCTCAGTGAGAGTTAACACCCTAGACTTCACAAGGCATTCGTTGGTTATAAATTGTGCTCATGTTTTCTAATATCACCTTGTGAGTAGTGGTCACTACTAAATCTTCAACATAGTTTATTACAACATTTTAAAATGGTTTGGTGGGTAGAAGGACAGAAAACCTGGGGCGATAAACAATAAAATACTTATTCCTGCATTTTGCGTTCAGTATATATTTGTTAGGTTATTAGGTAATTTTCAGTGTTCCGGTTGATCACTTCACTGTCGATTTGTTTTATAAACTTCGTGTAGCAGGTTATATGATGGCCGCAAAATAGTTTTTCTGTGTTCTATTAGATTGGTTGGATTAACCATGGATTCGTTTGGGAACATATTCCACCATTAATCCAGCGAAAATAATAATTTGTATATAGCGAACTTACCATTGTACAAAACATTTTCTAATTCAAAAAGAAAAACGAAATTTTGGATAATTTGACGCTATTTATGGACCTTAATTATAAAAGAAGTTGTTTTGTGAATTGTGAATAAAATTAATGTTAGGAAATAAAAGATAACGAAACAGAATACATTGGAATATCATTTACAATACGTTACTCATCCTGGGTTGTGGAGACTCAATAAAAATATGAACGGAGCTAATAATATTTTAACAAAAGCTGAATTGACAAGTGTTTGTTCTTCCAAACACAGTAGTAATTTTAGTTTACCGCGTTTACATCGGTATATAGTCAGCGACATTCATACCTAATGCCAGACGATATCAAACCGTATATTTGCTATTCATAAAAGTGTACTTCATAGAGGCACCTGTTTACACTTCGATATTTCACATTCAGTATATTTTAGTCGATTTAAAACCCACCAGATTTGCACAATCATTTCGGTGTAAGTTTAACATACAACAGCCTTTTCGAATTAGAACCAAGCAATGTTTGTGTGTGTCTGATGGAAAAGTCGAGTACAACATCAACCGAATAACTGATGTTATGCTCCATAAATTCACTACACCGAAGTTATTTTACTGGCATAAATAGATATATTTGAAAGCCCAACAATTCCCCATTTTGAGGGAATATACCAGGACTATTGAAGTAATCTATGACCTAATAATTAAAAATTCAGAAAAATTAATTTCTATCTGTTATCGACGTTTCTCCTATTGTTGTTGCTGGCCTCCGTCGGTCGATGTCGACCATGGATTTACATCACATCGCATGCATTTCATGTTTTGCAACTTTTTGAATGACTAAACAGTCCGAATCGGGAGGAAAAATTTCTCCCGCAGCGCTTGCAACGATAGTCAGAACTCTGTTGTATTGCATCAGCTGCACGCCGGCGGCGTGATCTGCGTTCAGCAGCCAGGAGCTGTATTTGCTCCTCCCCGGCTTGTAGTCGACGCTTTACACAATGCCTCCAAAGTGATCGTTCAAGAGCAAGTTCTTCCCAGCTTGCGGGGTCAATGTCAAGAGCTTTCATATCTCTTTTGCAAACATCTTTGTACCGCAAGTGCGGTCTGCCCAATGGTCGACTTCCTAATTGCAACTCACCGTAGAGTAGATCTTTCGGAATACGACCATTTTCCATTCTATAAACATGACCAAGTCACCGCAGGCGGCGCTGACGTAATAGGGTAAACATGCTCTGTAGACCAGCTTTTGAAAGCACTTCAGCGTTAGTCACTCTGTCCATCCACGATATGTTCAAGATACGACGAATGCTTCGTAGATGGAAAGCATTCAGCTTCCGTTCGTGTCTTGCGTGGGTGGTCCAGGTTTCACTGCCGTATAGTAACACATTCAGTACGCACGCGCTGTATACCATTATCTTTGTCTTTACAATCAGCTTGCGGTTACCCCAAACACGAGAGTTCAATCGCGACAAAATGCTCTGCCAATCCGCTTATCAATCTCCGTGTCTAGCGAGAGGTTGTCCGCAATGGTTGAACCAAGATATGTGAAATGATGTACTGGTTCGAGCTGACAGTTTCCAACAGTGATGATTGGCGGCGATACAGTCCCTTGACCAAGGCCTTTGGTCTTGCTCATGCTGATTGTTAGACCAAAGTCTTTGCATGCCGACGAAAAACAGTCCATTAGCGACTGTAGGTTCTCTTGGGAGTGAGCAATAAAGGCTGCAACGTCGGCAAACAACAGGTCACGGATTATCACATCTCGTACTTTGGTTTGTGCTCTCAACCGGTTCAGGTTGAAAAGCTTGCCATCACTTCGCGTGCGTATGTAAATGCCTTCTGTTCTCATCTTAAAAGCGTGCTTTAGAAGCAGAGCTAAGAAAATACCGAACAGCGTGGGAGCAAGAACACACCCTTGTTTGACGCCTTGGGCGAAATTCAAATGCTTCTGAACTGCAACCGTTGAAATGGACTGAGCCTTTCATGCCTGAGTGGAACGAAATAACGAGTCTCAGCAGCCTTGGGGGGCAGCCTATCAGATCGAGCATTTTGAAGAGACCCTCCGTGCTGACGTAGTCGAATGCTTTAGTTAAATCAATAAAAACAGCGTATAATGGCATACGCTATCGCTGTCTGAGTATTAGTTGGGTGAACTGGATACAGTATGTTTTATTGTACAAATTAGCAATTTTCGAGTGTTGTTTAGCTGTATATGTTTGATGTTGACCATATATATGTGTAACAACATTGTTTTACTGTACATAACAATAACGCACTTCCCGTTGATTCGTGTTCCGTGATGGATTTCGCTGCACCCTTGTGCATCTTTTGGCTACCGCTATATAACTTTCATCTCCTGTGCATTTTCTTCAACATTTTTGGGGACATTATTGTAGTGGTCTGTCCATTTCAAATTGGTGAGCCCGACGTGATGCAAGAATACTTCGTGTACTACAATTGTTAAGCCCACGCACAATTTGAGAATTTTTTCCGTTACGTCTTTTCCCGATTTACATCGGCGTTATTTAAGGAATAATTTTACCTCCTTTAACACGTTTGACATCAAAAACACATATGCATCACATAACTACACTTGTTGATCGATTCACAAGTCGGGTTAGATCACAATCTACAGTGCAGACAGTTTACTTTGTTTACTGCTTGTAAGCCTCTAGTACATCAATCAACGGATAGTCGGGTAGGTACTCTCCTATAGGGACTAAGCACCAGGATTTTGTCAGTCATTTTACAAGCGACATACGATATATCTTAGGTGCAATAATTCCTATCTCTACAACGTGCATGATAGACTGGCGACTCTCCCTCGAACTCAGCAAAATCGCTGCAGTGCAAGATACCGATGCCGGCATCGCACAACTCTGAGACGCCTATTCTTTCATCACACCTGTCCAATTGCCCGATGGTTTCGGCAAAACCCTGTGCACCTTATCACAAAGCCCTTCTCGACTACTTACCTTGTCTGCATTCAGACGGCGCTTTAGTCATTCCATACGCAATCTTCCCCCCCAGGCATTTGTGCTTGTGTCACGTTTTTTTCGTTCGAAGTAGTATGGTCGAAAGCGAGTGGGTACGTGCAGCATGACACTTTCATGGCAAACCCACCATATTTGATAATAACCACGTGTACATCAAGTATTTACCCGCAATTCGCCATCTCCACAGTGAGTAGAGTCCGGAACAGCACATTTGCCATTTATGTAGCGGGTATTTAACGCGTTTTTATCGCCTGGTATATCCCGTGCATGCTTTTTGTACCTCTTCACTTCAACTCGGTGGTGGCCATAAACCCATGCACCATATTATTTTTCTCACTTCTCTGGTACACCTGCAGCTCAAGGTTTGAAAAAAAAAGTGGGACGCGTCACCCCTGTATCACAATTGAATAAGAATTATTTATTTCACTGAGCTTTATTCAAATAACGATCTCGCAACACAACACGCATAGCGCTTCAGAGTATAACTTTCCTACGTAACCATGCTTTTGTTTGTCATCAGTTGACTTTTAGCACTTGTTTAAAATTAAATTTCTCTAGAGCAGCCTGCAATCGTGACTTGATTTCAAAATCTCATGTTCCTTATGTTATTTATAAACAAAAGGTTTATGACGCAACGAATTCTACCTAATTCAAAAATATTCAAAATTCGTGGGTAATTTTTATCGCTGTTCTGCAGTGCTTACAAGCCAAAGAAATTTGTTTAGTAGGTAACAATGCAAGATTTGTAACAAGGATTTCGCAGACAAAGAGCATAGACTAAAGACTTGGCCGCGAATCTAGGTTAAGGTTAACAATAGCAAAATGTAATTAATGAAAAACGAGAGTTCTCATGTTCTGAAAACATTGAACTGATTTTAAAATACACATGAACTTAGAAGCTTCTACACATACTATAATGTTGATGTCGCTGTACGCATTCAAACAGTGATTTTACAAATATCTGTCAATGTTTGGAATTCGCATCCAAGTATGTTTGTGCCGAATTTTTCACTGGAATGTGCGCACTATTTTGTACAAAGATTAACTCGTCTTACACGTTTTGATTATCTTTCCTCTGTAGTAACTACTGGTTTGAACTTTGGCGGTACGTTCAACCTTGTTGCATTTGCCACGCTCAGTTACAAACTTTCACGAATTTTCACCGTATCACAGTTGTACTGTTATATACAAACCCCATTTTACTTATTCTCGAAAGTTTGAACACACAATTCATTCTTCCACCTTTTGCTGATTTATTAGTTCCGTAATAAACTCAGAATTGTGTTTTAATCTTGCATCACCGTGTTTTAGCTATTAACAACTATGATTGAAACTGTTTGTATTAGCGCGAAATGTAGCAAATAAGTAGCCGAAGGTATTGAGTGCAATGCTTGCAAGCGTTGGGCTCACCCTGGCTGCTCAGCTATACATAAATCCCACTATGGGCTTTATGCGAAATTACGCTGGCTTTCGTGGTATTGCAGTGATTGTCACAAGGCTGCCACTGAAACCGCATTTGTGTACCACCAACGGCGATCTAGTTTGACGCTAGCTAGTGCGTCTGAATCCGTGTCCGACCAAACTTATGCATCAGTCGCGCGGTCCAATTTAGTCTCTGGGCGGGTAAGAAGGCCAAACATTCGAGCCAGTTATCCCGCCCTCCTGTGCCATCCACCACTCTCAAGGCAAGAAATAAACCTAAGCTTTCTAATAGACAAGTGTTCAAGGGCTCTAAACCACCGCTAACCGACGCTAACGTCACACTAGTAGTCTTAGACTACCTTTACGAATGGTGTCCAATTCAGCAGGCACCCCGAGAAGGCAGGCTGAGACTATTAATTCCGGTAGAAGTGTAAAAAAACATTTAAATGTTGTCGGTTCCAATGCCATAGATCAAATTATTCTGGAGCCCAACAGTCTTCGGAAAAAAATGAATCATTGCATGGCCCATCTTCGGCTCGTAAAAATAAAACTCGTAATGTTCCAGTTTCAAATCGTACCGAGCCCTTCATCAAGGAATCCAAATCCCGTAGAGATTTGGACCGGAGGTGTATCCACGATCTCTTACGCATGGTTGGGATGAAGCTCTTCACTCCCACGGTGCGACTTCATCGTGTGGGTAGATGAAAGATGGACAACCGGCCTCGACCGATCCTAGTCGAGTTCAAATTTCAGGCGGATCGCGATGTGTTTTTGTATAAGGCGGAACACATAACTAACGGCACTTTAGAAAAACTGCAATTGGAGCCTGTCAACCCTCCTTTTGATACGAGGCAGTTCACTGTAGCTCCGACTGGGATTAACTTAGCTGTAGGTTCATCCGCTACCCTTCAGCCTGATGGGAAGCTGATCGCTACTGCATCAACAACGATCGCACCGGTGCGTGCATCACCTATGATCTTGCTATCAGGTGCGCACGACGATCTGCTTAGCTTGAATGAAAGAGGAAGCCAGTCAAGCCTTTCTAGTGGCAGCTTTCATGTTATCAATAAGGGCTCAATAGTCAGACAACGTTTTATTAGCTTAGATGGCGTAGGAAGTCCGTCAAGCCTTTCTAGTGGCAGCACCCATGATAAGAATGAGGGCTTGATAGTTAAGCAACGTTCCATTACCATCGTGCAAGCTGCACGTGATATTGTTCCTCCTGCATTAAGCAGTACGCCAAAAAATGTGCAGCTCCCCCGGGTGCTCCGAACGAGGGCAAAGCACGACTCAGCTCAGAAGCTTGCATATCCAGTGCCACTGTGTTGTACGCTAATTTGTGCAGCATACGAAATAAGTGGTCTGAACTTTCTCTTTGTGTAGCCAGGCTACACCCGAGGGTTATAGCGCTGTCTCAAACCTGGCTGTCTGTGGTTGATTTTGTGCCAGCTAGCATCAGCAAACAGTATCTTGTCATCTGATGCTATAGACCTGGTGATGGAAGGGGCGGAGGCGTGGAACTTTTCTTCGAATATGGTCTACACAATACGGGTCCAGGGTTATCACTCGCTATTGAAAATTTCCAAGTTGTTACTAGTGTCCTGACTTGCTACAAGTCAGCACTGACGATTGCTTGTGTTTACGTCACGCCCTGTGCAACCCTGCGAGAAATAAGTCAACTGCTTGAGATGCTTGACAAATAGTTGTTTCAATCAGCCCCAAGCGTACTAATTTTAAATGATTTTGATCTTCCAGATATGCACTGGTCAGCTCCCTCAGGGGTACTTACTGAGCAATCCGCATCTTTTCTCGATTGAATCCACTATCATGGATTACATCAGCACGTGAACAAACCCACTAGGTTCTGCGATGGATGCACTCCATCCACTATTGACTTGATGCTGTCGTCTCAGCTAGAAGCTGTCAAGAATGTCAAGTTCCTACCCTTTCTTGGCAAAAGCGACCACGTAATGTTATGCTTCGAAGCGCTGTTGCGTTTTCACAAACCTCTTGCGCGCCCTAGACGTAATTTTAGGCGTGTTGACTGGGGCCTACTTTTACAATCATCAAAATCTTACCTTCTGTTCTCGAGTGTTTCTCGTGTAACTAAAAACTGGGACAGAATTTGCAGATTTCTTAACGGGCTACAAGACCTGCATGCTCCACTGCAATGCGTGAATAAGCACCAGCGGCCACCCTGGTGGTCTCCCAGCGTTCGTCGTTCTATTCGTAATCGTGATTGCTTATGGAGGCAATTTAGGCTATCGATCACCTCTGGTTCGTGGGTCCGTTACAGAACCGCCCGAAACGCTTGTGTCAAAATGCAGTGTGTGCTCAAACAGAAGTTTGAGTTACCCTTAGCCAGGGATGCTAAATCCAACCCGAAACGGTTTTACAATTACGCGCAATCTGAAGAAAAAACTAGAGTAAACATCGGTGACTTAAAACTGGAGGATGTACAAGTAGCTACTAGTGACCTAAGTTTTTCAGTAGCGTTCAGCGTAGGGATAATTCTTTACTCACAACACCTGAGTTGCTTAACTTTCCATCTGGTGTCCCTGCAGAAGATGATTCGTCCTTTATTGAGGCGGAGGTGTATGGAGCTCTTATTCATGATCGTGCTAACATGGCTGAGGGTCCGAATCACATCCACTCAATTATGTTGAGAAATCTCGCTATAGTGCTTGCAGAACCACTATGTGAGCTCTTCAATTCATGTTTGCACTCGGCAATGGTTTCTCGTGAGTGGAAAAAAGCCATTGTAGTACCAATACACAAAGGTGGTTGCAGGTCGATTCTTGTAACTATAGACCAGTCAGCCTGACCAGCATCGTCTCGAAAGTATTGATGAGACTTATACGCGACAAAATCTGCCAGCATCTCTGCCAGCGTTCTTTACTTAGTGTAGCTCAACATGGATTCCAGAAAGGGAGGTCTTGTTTGACTAACCTCTCAAGTTTCCTCAATATTGCTACGAAAAGGTAGGATGAAGGGAAGCCAGTCGAAGCGCTCTACCTAGATTTTAGCAATGCTTTCGATTCCGTCAGCCACAGATGTTTAGAAACTAAGCTGGCAGCAAAAGGCGTACGATGTAGTTTATTTGCTTGGATAAAATCATTCCTGACAGGTAGGACCTTTAGAGTACGAGCAGAATCTACGTTGTCGATCCAAACGGAGGTGATAAGTGAGGTGCCTCAGTGGCGTGTGCTAGGTCCGCTGCACTTTCTGATTTCTATCGATGACTTGTCGCCTATCTTGGAGTGCACGTGCTTCATTTTTGCGGATGACGTGAAGTTCATTGGATCAACGAATGAAGGTACTCTGTTGCACGACCTCGAGCGGGTTATTGACTGGTCCATACTTTTGGACCTCCCACTGAACCTCAATAAGTGCCAACTGTTGTTTGCTCTGGTCGAAAAGATTACAGTCCAGGTGTCATGTACTCCTATTAACGTTGATGCCACACAGCAGGTTAAGGAGTTGGGTGTTCTAGTTGGAGCTGACTTCAAATGGAAGGACCAATGCGCTGTTGCAGCGCAACGTGCATGCAATGTGCTCTTTCGGGTGTAGTCGGTGCTTTCCAGCAGAAGTCCCGACGAGTTCCGGCCAATTTACAAGGCGTTAGTCAGGCCTCATTTGGAATATTGTGTCCAGGCGTGGTGTCCTCACTACCAGAAGGATATCATTCGACTTAAAAGCGTCCAGAGACTAGCAATACGCATGATTGAGGGTCGGCGTGGAAAAAGTAATGCTGATCGGCTCTGGGCTCTGGGTCTTTTTTTTATTAAGCGTCGTCGTTTGAGAGGTGATTTGATTGAAACCTTTAAGATCTTGAGAGGCTTAAGCGGCGTTAATCCAGATGACATCTATACCTTAAGTCCTAAGCTGGGCAGTCGCGGACACGCACTCAAGTTCGCTAAGAAACGATGTCGACTAGATTCTAGGAAATACTTTTTCAGCTTCAGGGTGGTTAACTTCTGGAACAAGCTCCCTAAAGAACGTATCTCCTGTAGTTCCGTCTCAGCTCTCAAGCAGGGTTTAAACCGTGACTGGTGTAAGTTATTCTCTGATAACATCCCATGATTACCATGCCTAGGTTTTCCTCCATTTAGCTCGCTATTCAATGTAGCAATTTTAGAGCATCTTCCTATTCTTGATTATCCATCAGCTGACCTATCAGCATGTTGGTGAGCAGAAACTGCCTTTTCCTTTTTTTCAGCATCCATTATTGTACGTTGCTGTCCTACTACTATCCTACTACTACACAGCGATCGTCAGAGATTGCTAACAGAGACGAAAAAAATTTATCTTTTGGCAGTGCATCGATTATAGCGCGGTGCTCCTCCAACTATATTCTCCTAGTCCTACGACCACCAGCGTTTCCACACGGAGAGATGGGATTGTCCCTTTGGCAGTGGTGAGCGCTTCTTCGCAGCATTCTACCGAAAGGAATTCTGGACGTTCGATTGGTTTGTCAGCCACATACTGTCGTGTGCAAACTGAACTGAACTGAACTGGTTTGATACTCACAACGTTGACGCCTTCCGCAATGAAACTTTGGTAGCATAAATAAACACCCCAATACAAATGTTCGTTGAAACGTTTTTGTTGAGTCCTGAAATGGACCTTGCCCATACTCAACAGCCTATTTGTATAAATTTAGCTTATTCATCGTCATCGCGATTCTCATCGCTCGAGTAGTTATTTCCCGATTTATTGAAAATTTTTATTAAAATGTTCATGCTTTATACTTCGAAAATAACAATGATTTTTTTTTTCTTATCTATTAGCGACACCATTTAATGGTCGTTTTAAGCATTGCCACTTTTGAATAAAAAATCACCAAGTGATTGTGTACTTAAAAATTGCTATTCGTTAGTCTCACCCCAAATAACGGTGGATTTCAAGTGTAACATTTTTCACACAATCAATTAGAGTTGCTTAAAATGTAGCAGCTGAATATAGTAAAGTATTATGTTCCCGCGAGAGTGCCGTTTTTTTTATATCCGCACCACGTTGAAAATAGAAAAATATACGCACCGTAGTTTTCTGCCATCTCAAATTCGAAATTCCGCACACATTGCGAATCCATGGGCAAATCGATTTTGCGTAACAAACTTGGGGTTTGGTGCCATCGTTCGGGATACCCGGACCAGAGATAGGCCTGTTTGTGAATCATGTTTGCTGCATTCACCATCCATTCGAAAGCATTCACAAAAGGCTCGTCTTTTGGTTGATCGCTTAACCAAAAGTTCCACGTATAGTAAAAGGGAACAGCATGCGCCACCTTTGAATTATAAATAAAATTTGAAAGAATAAATTTCGAGGATTGTCATGAGAATTGTTTACCACCGATTAATGTTTGCCTCGACATTGAATTTTGAACCTAATACGGTAAACGATTAATATGTGAATGGAACACCATATTGAGGCTTTCAGTACCACACGGTCAAATATTATTTCAAGTTAAAGTGTTTATATTTAAAATAATTTTCAAGGACACTCACACATAGTCAAATCAGCAGAGTTGAGGCTTGTTGCAAGTCAAGATAAGTTGGATAAATAGCAAAATTTACAAGTCTTTGTCTTTGTGACTTGACACACCTAGAATTTTTATTAGGCTGTTTTCCTACCTAATAAGTGTTATTTATATTCCGGTAAGTTAATATGTTACCAGTTCTGAATAACACCCATGGTCAGACAAAATATTTTCGCCAAATCTAAACGTTATTACTTAACTAATCTAATCGATTGATTCTAAATTAGATTTTCATGAGGATAATTTCAATGTTCAATAAGCATCAAGCACGGAAACAGAGTGATTATAATTTTAAACATTCAAACATTATTTTTTAAACATTCAAACATTTCAGCAATCACAATATTTAACCCATTCGTTTTTTATGTCGCATTTAATATACCGTAAGTTCCTGATCTAATCGCGAAAGTCAAACATGTGTACTGAATACCTAGTTTTAACATATCGGAACATACCAAGGAAAAAATAGCGCAAATATTTGGACGGCCCTGATTCGAGTCCCCCAATGTGACTATATTTTAATAAACTTGCAAAGCACAGATATTTGTAAATGGCTGGTTCGCAACATACGTGGTAGGGAAAATAAATTCGACCGTATAACACGTTGATTTAATAAAAGCAATCATATTGTGGAGATTTAAATACATCAATGACGGAACTAATCACAAAAATTCAGATTATGATAACAGGATTACCGCAAGAAATACAGCAGCATTTGTATTAGGAGCACACACTCCAAGCCAAAGCGCAATATATTGATATCATAATAATTAAACGTATTACTATCAAAAATAATCTTGAAAATAATAATTTAACGACAAATGGAAAGACGCAATCGAAAGCGATCCATACTTATGGAAATTTGGCTCAACACATATGTGAGAAACACTAAGTAAATATAAGAATACGATTCATTAACTGGCCATAAAAAAACAACATTTTCCTCGCGAACATTTTTAGGTGAGAAAAAATCTGGATTTCGATGCTATGAGTTGTGATCGCAAAGTGTGTTATAAGTTTAATGTTGAACGATCTCAGAGGAACAGCACAAAAATCTAAGAGAAACCACAGCAGTCCATGAAATTATATCTTTTCCTCTGAGGTCAATGTTGTGAAGGTGCAAAGTAAAGGCATAGAACAGAATACTAATTTCAGTAAGAATAGATTTGAGATGTTGAATCCACGTTCCACTGTCGAGTATTGTGACACTTCTATAATTGACTGATTACACGATGGTTAGCCACAAAGCCACATAGGTACTTTTGTTCAGGAGCCTAAGCTTCGATTCCGTGTTGTTGGAAAGCAGTTTTTGGCTTTCATGATTAAACAATGGCTTTGAAGCAGCAATTTGTTGAATAATGAAGCGCTTCTGTTCGGCTTACGCTAGCTTACTATATACATCCGATAAAGAAAAACCGTTATAATCCGGCTATGAATCCCTAAAGCCAGCCGAAAAAAGTACCCGTAATTAGTAAGTTATTTTTATGGTTTTCTCATTCTTAAGAAATAGCTTATATATATCAGGGATGTGAGTGACACGCGAGATATTAGTTATTTATTATAATGTATTTCTATATCCGACGAACCCACATGACCAACAAATTATTGAAATTTATCAGTCAAATCACAGCAGTTTTAATGCATTTAGAATTATCAGTCATTGTGTATGCTACTGTGATACGTCAACTAAATCCGAATATTGTATTTATACATCATTTGTCCTGGAATTTTGTACTTTATATAAATATTATCATTTGATTTCATTACACAGAACAGGGAATACCACAATAACAAGGTCTTACTTTGTGCATATTGTAAATGGAAATACGTATTGTTTTTTTCTTTAGTATTGTCAAAATTTACGACGCGCTCGTTGCAATTTGTTCAACACTTCGCACCTATAAGCTAAATCTTCAGCGACATCGCCATTCGGCCAACCCGCTAAGCAAACACACAAAAAACGTTACTATCATCTCGTCAAACGATTGCGCATCAAACTTTACTATTTTTACAGGTTCACCTGCGAGGCATCTATATTCCTATTCATGGCGATCCTTCTTTATGAGTGCGCTTGCGAATATTCATTATCAATAAAACAATGTTACAGTATTGTCGAGCAAAAAGATATTGAATTATGAAGATTAACCGGTAAATAAACAAATGATGATTAGCTTGATCAATGTGTCATCCAAAACAGTTTGTATAGTCCACCTTATTAGCCTCTCAAATATTCTGTCTTTGGTCGCGTTTAACTATCCCAGAAATCCCATAATGATTTGAACTTTCTCGAATACACCTAGTTTAATGTGAGTAGACATCCTTTAAATCAAGTCTGAATGCAATGAACTAACAATTTATTTGTATATGCCGCTCGAAACGCATAAATCACCACTGTTCGATGATGGTAGGTACTTCATTTCACAGAACTAATGATATGTAATAACTTACATTGTACATAAGTGTCTTTTCCTCTTCGTCGGTCATTTTCAAATCGGTTGGTATCTCATCCTTGCATATAAGCGATACGATCGCGAAAGCTGTATAATTCGGAAAACAAATTACACACACACACACACTTTCTATAAAACAGAGCAATTTACTCTTGCAACCATATATACGTTCTATGGAAATTCATCCTATGTCGGAAGGGATTAGTTTTATTTGATAAATAATATGAAGCCTCTTCTCCCATGAACTTATTTTGAACTAACCATAAAATTACACTGTTTCCATATACTCCATTTGTAGGATTAAAATAAATTTAGAACTTGAGTATTGTTTTGTAGAAAAGAATGTTTCAAACGGATTGAATAATAACTGCTATGTAATTGAAATCCATCAGCAAGAGCAGTTTCGTTGGTAACATTTCGACTCTGACACAGACAATTTGTGCCACCAACGATGACAGTTAGAACATATACCGCGATCAAATAACACTCAGTCCACCAATTGTCATTCGTCTCACCACTGAACAACTTATTGAAATCCTCCAAAAGACAAGACACGTAGACAAATACCAGGTTTTAACCTACGTACCCGGCGCATCGTGAATTTGGTCAAAATCGATTGACATTAACCGTCATGTGCACGAATACTGGTGTGGTTTGCCTTATTACCGTTTGGGTTTAAAGATATATATTATTATATATATAATATAATATATCTATATATATATATATATATATAATATTAGTATATAGATAGCTGGCCGATATATAATCTAGATTATATCATAATTTTATCTATAAATATATGATATATATACTGAAATGATATCCTGCTAAGCTCGCCGTATTTTAGGGTACTCCGTGATGCTTTTTTCATGGTAATATTAACGTCATATCTTCACAACTTCTATACACGTATGGGAAAAATATGGAGGATATACATCCACAATAAACGAAAAACAATTTTAAGTTGATAGGAAACGTTAGCAAATACAACTTTGAGCATAGAAACAGCAGATACAGATTTGTTTCCTGTTTCTGAATGTAGATCCAGCAGATAGTGTAAAATGCCACCGATCAGTCGATATCAGTTGATATCCAGATTATTCTACGGACGGCATTTGGTTTATATATATGAATGAATGAATATGAATATATATATATATATATATATATATATATATATATATATAGCGTCAACGAAGATAGAACAGTCGTCTGAATTGTTTATACACCACTGCAGAATCAGTCTGCATTGCGAATGCGCTTTGACTAAATGGAAATTTTATCCAGGATTCACGTTTAAAAGGCAAATAATTGCCAACGTTATGGGACTTTGTTAAGAATAAAAGTGTACACATGTTAGTTTTACACGTGTAGTGTAGATTAAAATGTTTTTTTTGAAATGGATGTTTAATCCCAAATATGTAGGAACAAAATTGGCTTTAAATATTGCCATGCATGGAAAGTCTGCCAGACGTAAATAATTTCTTCGGTGATTACAATTTTCTAGTTAAGATGAATAACGTCTCGTATCCCCCATCCTGTTTCGTTACATACCCATAGACGTCACAAACGTTCACTGTACGGAACTAGACTTATCGTTAACTTAGTTGCTCGGGATAAACTATCGGAGAGGGAAATATATGTTTGCATTAAATGGACCAAGACTTAAACTGCCTTGTTTCACCGATCATCTCTCGCGGTAACTATGCTAGCAGATGTATAAAGTGACACTACGACAGTATATATAGCGAAATGAATATGATGCATATGATGATAAAATATGGAGTAATTCCCGTTTCATTTATGTAGATAACGCTAAAATATCATGGCATTGCACGTACTTAATTGCGGACTTGAATTATCCAATGTTCTTTTATATTCTGCAGAAAGAGTAAAAATTGTTTATTTTAAACTAGTAAAATAATGTATTTAAATTTCAAAACAACTTGGTAATTCAAGTTTTTGCACGGTAAGTACTTTAACATTTGAAACATAATTCCTCGGATAAGTAATGTGTTTAGAAAATAGGAATAAAGAAATATCATTTCAGCAATCTATAAATGAGGTTCTGTAATTCGACACACACAAAAAACCGCCATGACATTTCGTTTGATGAAATGATGTGGTAATATATTTACATGTATTGCTAGCTATATTAAACAATGGAGTTCATTGTGGGAATAGCGTTATATTGAATCTATTAGTACTTCACATGATTAACAATTGATGAAGTGGCGATATTCATGAGACCCCATGAAACATCTCGCATGTACTGAAAGCATTTACGACCAATATAAATATTTGATGATTCAAATGTTATGTTCGACTGTTTATAAAGACCGCGTAATCTGAATGCATTACATCACGGCAGCGAAACCTGGTCCATGCAAACTAGGCAGAAATAAACGCTAAATGCTTTATATCTACGAAACGTTTATCATTTCAGGAACATAAATTGGTTAGACAACCTGACCGATGCTGAAGTGCTTTCAAAAGCCGATCTACATTGCATACTCACCCTACTAGCAGATCGCTGAAAACGGTGGTTTGCTTGAGTCATAAGAATGAAAAATGCTCCTCATTATCTTATTGTTAGGGCTGATGGACATTTGCCGAATCTGTAATGCAAAAGCATTTACCCATAACACTCTCTGAAACGCGTGATTTGTTAGACTATATTCCTCTTTATAACAGGGTTGCATGTAATAAACGAACCCGTTAAACAGATGTACCTTTCAATCTTGGATCGCGATATGACACGCAGTAAACATCACAATGATAATATTTGGTAAGACAATCTACTGTTAGAATGAAAAATACTCGTAAATCGCATAGTATCAAAATTCTGGCTTTTAATGATAACGTTCAAAACGCTATTGAATGCCAAACGGAACGCTGCAAGGTTTACGAGTTTCGGATATTCAAAATTCAAGATTTAAGATTCAAGATTCAAGAATTTATGGTCACAAAAAGCACATAGCTTCATAATTAACATATCATAGTAAATATGCTTTCAATAAGAGGTATAAAAAAATCAATTATACGATGCCACTGGAGTCAAATAATATGCTTACCCTGAGTCAATACACAGGCATCGTCAAATCGTTATGTAACAAATAATTGTCCAAGGTTCGAGTGAATGTTAGGATAAAGGGAGAGGTGAGAATTGCTTCGATAAGAGCATTCCACAGGGAACAGACACGTACAGAATAGAAATATCGGCGACAATTAGTACGGAAATGGGGAATTTGTAGTGCCGCTGAGGAGCTACGTGTAATTCCTTATTCACGGTATTTGAACAGATGTTTAAGTGGATGATCTGGGGTATTCGATATCTTGTAAGTAATTATAACTTCACTCCGGAGTCTACATTGAAGAAGAGTGGGGAGCTTTCGCTTTTTCAACCTTTCCTCGTATGTAAGGTCTCGAAAACCACGCACGAGTTTAGTTGCACGATGATATATCCTGTCAAGCAAGAATATATCTTTTTTTAACAACGGAGTACATGCATGCGATGCGTGTTCCATTGTGAGAATTAAGTATGTCTTCATGATTCTTGGCAACGTTACAGGCGTGAAGGTTCTGAAGATCCGTCGAAGCATACCTAGAAGCTTTGAAGCACGCCTGTAAATGACTTCACAATGCACGCTGTTCTTTAGGCTGCCACATATCCAGACTTTAATATCCTTCTACGATTCGGTCCAGCTCAAAATCTTTTGCCCAAATTGATATTCGTACTGAAAGGGCTTATCGATTTGCAGTAACTTGCATTTTCAAAAATTTAACGGCAATTTATTCCTAACTGACCATTCCTGTAGTGCATCTAAATAACTTTGGAGTTTTACGCAGTCTGGGGTTGATTTTATTCGCATCCAAAGTTTAACATCATCCGCAAAAAGAACTACCTTGCATGAGAGCGTCTCAGGTAAATCATTGATGTGAACTGAGAAAAGCACTGGACCGAGAACGGGAACTTGCGGTACACCACTGGAGGTATTAATGGCTCGTGATTGTACCCCGTTAACTCGAACGGTTGCCGTGCGCCCATTAAGGTAGCTTTCGAACCACACGAGTAGCTGCCCGTGAATACCAATCTGTTTCAGCTTCCGTAGCAAAAGGGAGTGATCAACTCTGTCGAAAGCTTTCCACATATCCAGATAGCACGCGTGCACACTGTCTCCTGCGTCAACCGTTTGGGTCCAATCCTGTAATACCGTCAGCAAGTTTGTCAAGCAGGAGCGAGCTTTACGGAACCTATGCTGAGCGACGGATAGTATATTTTGTGATTCTAAGTGATGAACTATATTTTCCGTCACTATGCGCTCCATCACTTTGAATATCACAGGGAGTAGGGTGTCAGGACGGTAGTTCGCGGGATCTGAACGGCTACCACCCTTATAAATTGGTGGAATTACTCCTGTCTTCCACTTTATTGGCACCTTTCATTCGGCTAGGGAATGTTGGAACAATTGGCATAGTGGTTCACACCGCTGCTGGTCACAGGATTTTAGTAGTGCTGGTGTTATTCCATCAGCTCCAGGAGATTTCCTAGGGTTCAGTCGACACAACTGTCTTCGTATAATCGCTAAATTAATCTCAATATTATTCAGTTGTTGAGATACAATCGATGTCAGTTAATTCTTCTTCGCGCTAACCGTTATAGGGCTAAACACATTTTCATAAAATTGTGCGAAAGTATCAGCCGTTTTCTTTGTTGTGACTGTTAATCCATTCTCAGAAATAACAAGAAACACCCCTGGTTTCACGCTGGACCGAGCATTGACAATCCGATAGAGAAGTTTAGGGTTGTCTTTCATTTTCAAAGACAGAGAGCGATGGTTATATTTTTAAGGTTCAAAGTAGTTTGAAATTCTTCCATTCCCTTCAACATTCCTTTTAATTTGAACTTAGTTACAAAACTTGAATGTTGTGAAATAAATTTTGCTTGTGTTTTATTTCCCTACAGTATTTTGATGTAAAACATTTCTTTTTGTAATTATTTCTGTTATTTTAAATTATTTCTTTACACGCCTATGGTCAATCATTTGTTTTAATTGTTCGTTTTGGCCATTGTCGATCAATTTGATGTTGAATTTGATTGCCAATTTGGGCACTTGTATTTGGCTTGTATTTTGACACCACTTTTGTGTGTCTTGTCTTTGATAGACATTTTGGACGGTAATTCTGGTAACTCCTTCCATTTTATCTATATCTCAGGTCGTCATTGAACTTGTTGCATTTGATAAAGTTGATTCTGAAGTATTTTGGCTCCACTGTTGGCTGTACGTTCCTATACAGTTGAGGTTTGTATAATTATTGTTGTTGTAATTGCTGCTAATTACAGTACCGTATAACATCCGAATTGTGGTTTTGAATTTGTCGAACTAAGAAACGGGTGAAATACGCGTTACTCACGTCACAGACGTTACAGTACTCAACTCGGTGCGTCGAAGCATTACAATTTTTGGAAGTACTCAATTTGGTTCGTTGAAACAGTACTCAACTTGGAATTGCAACAATTCGACTTTTGATTTGTACCGTATTTTCTCGACTAAGGAAATAACTGTGGTCAATTGAGATGGTTTCAATTGGATTTGCGTCACAACCTAATTTGACTGTTGCAGTATTTGTCTCAACCGGAAAAAATACTCGTTTTGTTTCATTGCAATCAAAGCAGTATTGAACTTGGTCGACGCTCAGCTACGTCGCCAGAATCGGTGAACGAACCTGATCTATCATCAGAGGGAATCTGTGCGGATTGGAACGTTGAAGCTTGATCCGTTTCACAAGATGTTTGATGAACAATCTGTGACGTTCATCTAATTCGTGTTTTAAAGTCAATATTGTACATCTATGGTGCCCGACAGTTTAGCAAGTTTAGTGCGTGGTTCCGTTAGGTCCCTGAAAAATAGTCGCAATGGTGCAGACGATTTTGAATCTCCATCTGTTGGTAGACATGGTGTCGACTGTAACTGTGCATCTTCTGAACGGGCGCTTGAATTGAGAGCAAGAATTAGCGATTGCTAATGCTACAATCTTAAAATTAACTCATAGTACCTGTCATAAACGAGCTTCAGACCTAGCTCGTACTGTGGCGCACTCAGTGTTAGATAAGTTATTGGAAGAGGCCCAACGATGGATTGGACAGTCAGAAGGCTTTGCGATTCTAGCTTCGTGGATGCATAAATGTCAGGTTGCCCTGACTCTATTGGAGTGCCAGGTAGTTTTTAATGCAAGTGACAATTTGGAGTAAATTGTGCATATATTAACGGCTGTGTTCCAGCAACAGTGGACTGATCTGAAGAATGCTGTATACTGCGAGTGATTAAAATTACTTTTCAGCAACTCACAGACTTTGTGACACTTCGTGCTCTTATTGATTGGAGTCGATTTGGTCATTTGTGTATATGTTGCCATACGAATTTCATAGCAAGATATGTTAGCATCGATGATTGTCAAGAAAGGGTTTTTATTGATGTAAAGTTGAAGGATCTTGATACTTGTGTTGTCGGTTGTGCTCACGAAGCTGTGTTACCTGACACTGAATTAGCTTAGTCGGATTTTGTGACTGAATTTCCTGACACTAATTCGGATCAGATGGACACTAAGCCTGGTTCACCTGACACCAAATCAGCCAAAACGAATAGTAGGCCTGGTTCACATAACAGTGAATCAGCCGAAAATAGTCGGCATGACTATTCATATGAGTGGCGCAAGACGTTTGGTTGTGTATCCGATGAGTCATTCGTGTTTCGGACACCGGATACACTTATTTCAATTTGCAGATTAGAGTTCTTTAGATGGCGCAAGATGGCGCTATTTGAAGATGAAATACACAAAGCTCGTTCGGCTGGGAATGCGCGCATAAGCTTCTTGTAAGGAACGGTGGCAGAACCGGAGGACGTGGTGGGTCTTAGTCTCTCAAACTATTTCCCTATAAAAAGCCACATGTGTCCAATGATGGCAATGCGACGTGGCGTGTGTGACTCGACACTAAATATAATCATTAGCTGCTCGGAAGTCGTTAGAGTATTCGTCGAACAATCGTTGTACAAGTAAGCCCTATAAAGAATTTGGTCGGAGGTGTAAGGTTCAGAGTAGTTTGAAATTCTTCCATTCCCTACAACATCCCTTTTAATTTGAACTTAGTTACAAAACTTGAATTTGTGAAATAGATTTTGCTTGTGTTTTATTTCACCACAGTATTTTGATGTAAAACATTTCTTCTTGTGATTATTTCTGTTATTTCAAATTATTTCTTTACACGCCTTTGGTCAATTATTTGTTTTAATTGTTCGTTTCGGCCATTGTCGGTCATTTTGTTGTTGAATTTGGTTGCCATTTTGGGCAATTGTATTTGGCTTGTATTTTGACACCACTTTTGGGTGTCTTGTCTTTGATAGACATTTTGGACGGCAATTTTGGTGACTCCTTTCATATTATTTATATATCAGGTCGTCATTGAACATTTTGCATTTGATATAGTTGACTCTGGAGTATTTTGGCTCCACTGTTGGCTGTACGTTCCTATGCAGTTGAGGTTTCTATAATTATTATTGTTGTTATTGTTGCTAATTACAGTACCGTTAACATCCGAATTGTGGTTTTGAATTTGTCGAACTAAGAAACGGGTGAAATACGCGTTAATCACGCCACAGACGTTACAATATTGCTTGTCCTCTTCGACGAGAGCATTCACATCGTTACGAATTTCGGAAAATTGCTGTCAAGAGGCATCAGTTCTGGTCCTCCGATGTTCAGTTCGACCATAGTTTCGTTTTCCGAGCCATTTTTTTGTGCGACTGCGTGCCTAAATCGGAAGTCACTTGCCCGTCGTTCATCAACAAATTGCGAAGTATGATCTATGTTTGACTGAAGTATTTTTGTGAGCTCACTGCCTTGTGTTTCAGTGTTGTGCTGATCAAGTTCTTGCCAATTTACTAGTCCAAGCATATCCGATCTTTCTGAATTGTTTGGAGGACACACAAACTCGTATAGCACTGCAAACAAACTCAAAGTCTAGCACCTGCTGATCATTCCGACCGAGGGGCGGAATGTACTCAACACCCTTAACTGCTGTTTTCTCTGAAGTGAAGATTAGATCTAGAATTGATGACAAATCTGATCCTCTTCTATGAGTAAAGTCAAACACATAATTATGCAGGGGAATCATGTCAATCACCTCACGAAATTTGTGATCAAATGTGTGTAGAGGGTGATGAGGAGGAAGATTGAAGTCATCGATGATTAGTAATTGCGAGCTACGCTTCTCTCCGGCGTAATTTAGCGCTTGTATGAACCTGTCATTTTGAGTATCATTCGAGGCTGGAGGGCGATATATGATTCCAAGATTGCAATCGTCCTGTGACACATTCGTGAGACTGCACCAGATGGTATCTTCGAAATCAAGACTTGGATCGTGAATTTTCATGCACTGAAGCCGTTTGTGACAGTATAAAGCCACACCACGACCTTTTCTTGGGCGATCAATCCGTATAAGCATCATGTTGTGGATTGAGAGTTCACTGTCAGTCATACAGGATTGAAACCAGGTTGCAGTAACAGCAACGAGGTCTAGCGTGTATCGTTTGTACACCTCGGTCAGTTCGGTCAATTTGTTGAAAAAACTTTGAGCATTGGTATAGATGCATTTGAGTGAGTTTTTAGAGTGTAACACCGAGTCACTATTAGTATTTATTGGTCCGACGATGTTGACGTCGTAACAAGATCGTTTTTTGAAGCAATTTGAATTAATTTCGCGGGCGAATTTGCACCAGTTTCGGATAATTGCGTAATTGAAGGCTCCAGGTGGACCTCAACAGCGGCTTTTACGTTGCACAGTCTAACGTTTTTATGTATCCTGTTTCTGTTCACTTTCAGCATGCTTCGAACATCATCCGCCATGCTACTTGAAAAAAAACGTAACCTTACGTGGATTTGCCTCTTTCCCGTATATGTCGACAACTACAGAATATCGCGAACCGATATTTTCGGCTATAAATGACCATTGTTTACGGTCTTGCTCTTTGTTTTAGAAGCCCGTTGTGGTGCCCGAATTTTTCGGAACGTCGAGCAAAATAATACTCCTTGGTGCTGTTTGATCCCGCCTATTCAGTGCTTTTGACATTTCCAACCAAGGTACGTCAGCATATATACGGTTGGGTAGGTCACTTTGAGTTCGGAGCAAATACGAATTTAGTAGGACATTTTCCATATCCTTTTCGTTGGCGGAAGTGATTTTAAGGAGACGTGGTTTATCTTGATTCGAGAATTTCGTATGACGAGTAAATCGAGTTACCGACACGGGATGTATACCGTCAAGGCCGATTCGATTACAAACTACAAACCAGTTTACACACTCATGCTTTTGCCTTTCTTGTAAGAGCGTCACCTCTGACTCAGGAATATTGGTGCATATTACACTCAAATTTTTCATGCGTTTTATCGAATTTTTCTGCTCCCTGTGATATGGAACCGCTTTGCTCTGAACTTCCTCTTTTGCCTGAGGTTTAGGGCTCAATTTTAACGCCAAACACTTATCACCTTTAGACACCATCTGGGCAAATGTTAGCTTGCTGGAATAAGACGCGTTCACCTTGAGCTCTTTGTACGTAACCCCTGAGTCTGGAATCGAAGGTAAATTATTGACGTTTTTCAACAGTTCCGTCGATTGATGAAGTTCAGATTGCTTTTCGTTATCTTGAGCATCATCTGCTTCGCGTTGAATCGCTGGGGCAATTTTATCCATCAAGAGTGTTTTAAGCCTTTCCTCAATTATTCGATAATTATTTTCTAAAATTTCTAACCGAGGCTCAAGCCTTGCCTCATAGGCAGCTCTGTGTGGATTGTCGATAGACTGTTTGCTTCGACATGAAGTGCATATGTAACATACACTGGGGAAATCCACGTTGTTGATAATCGATGCCACTTCCTCTTTTGGGGATTTATCACAATTGAGATGTATTTTACTCAGGCAGCCGGAACATGTAACGACATGAGATCTAGCGCTCACCCCTTTGTTGCAAATTTTGCACACATCACGTGCAGTCTTCTCTGTTTGGGTTTTTGGGGTCAACCTGCGTGTCATTGTTTCAATCTTGTGAGGGGTGACTCAGTGCAGTTATTGATCGATCGAGAACTAGCGGTGGAGTGAATGCGTTGGATCGGAGTTAAGTCATCCAAACGATGGAAAGCGAACGAGGTAGGATAGAACTGTTGCGATTTCACGATTTTCGATCTCAAAAATTTCAAAAGAATATGGGTCGATTCGAAGTGACTTGTTCTTCTCGACAGTATTTGACCAGAAACAATATTCCAAAGTACCGGGTCTGTTGCACGCGTGGGTAATTTGGGTTATAATTCGAAAATTTGGATTTTCAAGGATTCAACTTTCGCGAACTTGTAACTGGTATTATCCATTTAAGTGAATTGAGACGAGTTCAATGATATCTGAACCGTTTAGTTCAGAAGAGCGAGTGAGGAAATAGATCCAAAAGTATGAGAGCACAGATTTATGTGACCGCACAGCTTACTCAAACTCGTTGTTATTATTATTTCATCCCTAAACTTCCATAGAAGTGAGGTCAACTTGTGTGCTTCAAAACTCAAAATAACTCATCAAATTTGAAATTAAGAGCTAAAAAATTCTAATTCGTTAAGTGTACGAAACGTTGTTCCGTGATAGCACCGGAAAAACGCATCGTCAGATAACTTGAGAAACTTATTGGTTAGTGAGTAACAAAGTAAAATTATTTTTAATCATTCATGCATTATTCAATAAAAAGTCTCAAGTTCTACTGGGTTTGATGGAATAACGTTTCTATTATTGAAGCAAACACGATCAATTGATGTTTTTACTACCGATTCGAAACGTGGAATTACCAACCCCTTATTCTATTACTTGTTGTTTCCAAATAATTTGATGGATATCTAATGGAACGTTTAGTAAGAATCAATTGCGTTCAATAAAACTGAATGAATTAGACAGAATTATTCGTGTTTATCTAATCAACTGATTATGTAAGATGATTGTGCAAATCCGGTATATAAACGGCTAGCAATACACTCATGCTCCTCCTGTTTTTAGCTACAATGCATTCGATCTAGCCTAATATTAAAAAAGCTAGAGAGGCTTGTATCAACGGAGAATTTTAAATTGGCCATTAGGCTTTTAAGCGAATCTCCTTATGAATGTATGTTTGGAGGTGCGTTACCAAAACCAATTAAAGCAACTAGAGAAATTTCCCGATGTTCGATCTGTGTATCGATACCCTTTCTGGGTTATGTCAATTCATTCATTCATTCAGTCCTCCCCGTGCCGGGTGGAACATAAGGCGAATACAACTTCACGGCAGTGGTTCCGGTCTGTCGCTGCTTTCGTTACCGTCTGCACCGTGAATCCATGTGCATCTAGTTCGCGTTCCATCGTTCTGCGCCAAGTTTCCTTGGGCCGTCACCTTTTTCGTTTACCTTGCGGATGCCAGTGCATGGCTACCTTCGTATGCGAACTGGGATCGATCCTGCAGATGTGACCGAACCACGGATCTGTTGTCATGGTTTCCGTAGCAATGTAGGTTTTACAGGATAGGTTTGCTAGCCCTAAGCTTAACCCTCCTCCTTTCTCAGACGGGCTTGGGACGGTCCTTGGCGGAGTTGGGTTATGTCAATGGGGTACTGGAATTTATTATATGCAACATTTCTTTTTTTCACGGACGACATAAATATATGTTTTGCATCTGTAGCTTAGAGACGTGCATGCTGTCATTTCGATACTCTTCATATTTGGTTATTATAGAACAAGCTACTATTCAACTTTAACAAACGCAAGCTTATAAGAGTAAGGATTCTTGTAAATCTCGCAAACGTTATATTGGTTAATATGTCATTGAAAATGACAAGAAATAAAACGATTAAAGCATAGGATTATGCACCAGTGTATGAAAATTATTTCAAACTAACGCTGCCATTACCAAGTCCACGGGGTTGCTCAATGTACTCGAATTAGTAGTTAGACAATTCTCAATTTTCTCTCAAGATATTCACAAGGATAATGATTACAAATTTGGACAAGTCATAAACTAATCTATATGTCGTTGACTCTGTGGTGCATAAATAATTCAAAACTCATGTAGCAAATATATCATTGCTCAGCAAAACTAGTTCTCCGTATACGAATCCAGCCTTATGTAGAGAAATTGCTCTCATCAATCTTTGTCCCCAACAACGAAATAGCATAGACCTCAGTCTACCTTACAAAACATTTCCATGCCTTGAACAAAATAAATGTTTTTGAATTGGTAAAGGTTATCAGCGGGCCAAAGAATATATGATGGTAGTACCAAATTTCCGCATGAATTGTACAAATTATTAATATTCTTTCCGCGTATGTTTTACTCTAGAAGGTTTAACATCTAGTGCTGCTCACTCCAATAGATTGCATGAATTTGGAACGAAGTTTGACGATTTCTAATTGATTAATATGTTTTCACACTACTTATGGTCTGTACAATGTAATTGCATAACTAGTGTATTACATTGCATATTGTAATCTTTAACAGCCTCCAGTTACTGGTTAGTTCGGTTATCGTAAGACCATACAAATTCTTGAATTACTTTGACAGATTATGAGAAAGAATTCGGCTGTATCTTAGCAAACAATTTTGAAAATCTAAATAATTCCAGCTATGAAGAATGCATCGCATGATTGGATATTCTGATTCTAAAAACATAACATATTGCTCAATAGAATTGACTTTCGTGCAAACGAAGTCACAAGTCACAAAGTAACGTACGCGAAACAAATGAAAAACTGATGTAACCTCACAAATTTAAAATTAAAATTCACAGTGACGAGATACCAATTGCCTAAATACCACCCAAGTTAATTAAGCACAATAGTGTTGATCAAAATAGGACAGTTCAGTCTTTGCACATCTGGTTAACTCAAGTAATTGAATGAAACCGAGTGAGCCATTCTTAGTTGTTTACATGGTTTCTCGCAACACATCGTGAACACTTGACTGCAGCAACAACATTTCATATATCAATGATCGTTTATCACCGTGCTCATCGGTTTTAATTACCCAACAAAATACCCTTAATTAAATGTTGTTTATTTCAATTTATCTATCGATCCTAGGATAAAAATATTTGTAAAAACAATCCTATTAAAATGCAACTCACCTTGATTGAATTCCAACAAACTGGGCGTAATTGCGATCACGTTAAGTCCGTTTTGACGATAAGTTTGCTTCATTAACATTCTGAAATACTTTGACCTATCATCTAATGAATCATTTTCCACCTGTGTTTCCTCGGTTAATTTGATTCGTACCAAATATTTGTCATCCTCCACCAAGTACATGAATCCAGTCAGTTCGCAGATGATTTCGCTTTGAAATTTGAAAACATTCTGAAGCGTGTACACAGGTATCGGGTAGATCACGTGTATATATCCGTAACGTAACGATAATCTTTGACAGTCGTCAAACGTACTTCACATGTTTGTTCAGAAAGCACTGACTCCAGTGTAGCCGAGAGTTGAGATTGTTCAAGCGTCGGAGAATTCTCAATTACCATGATCAATTCATCTGTTAACGCAATGAAATATTGAAATATATCGATTCAACTTTATTGTTATTGATGTAAAATAACTAATCTCCTCAACTAACTGATAGATCTTCTTCACGCGAATGCAGAATTAACACGGTAATTTAGTAAAATACAAAAATGAATTGTGATAAAAAATCTTTATTAACATCCATTTGAATCACACACACACCATGACAGGCTTCAAAATGTTTGCGTTCAATAAAAATGTCTGTAGGATTAAAATCCGCATGCGCTGAAACATGAAATTAACGGTAAACGATTGCTTTCGAACCCCACTGTTAGATAATTTCGAAAGGACCAACTTGATGAATCACTAGATGCCACACGTCCGTGCTATTCCATCAAACACTGCGTTTATAATGCAATTACAGTGCGAACTGAATCTTCAATATATTCAATCAAAAAACAGTAATCAAGCTCAGACAGTACAATCGCATTTTAAACATCACGAAGCAGTGGAAAGACAAACAAAAATGTTAAGCTTTGCTGGCATCAAATAAATTGACCAAAAACGTCTGAAAATAATACGTCAGGGCTCATTACATCGACCCTGTAATGTTTTTATTGGTTTATTGAATTTCGTTCACATCAGTTTGATATCGCAATTGCAGATGCATCAAATATAACAACATAATATTCCACGATGCTCACTAAAAGTGAAGTCAATATTTCTAAATTCAAAAGTGATCATGCCGTAAAAAATTCAGACGTTTAATAGACACAATGGCAACAACAACAAGTATTTTTGTTTAATATTTGACCTGTCAGTCACAATAATCTTGATCGCAAAACTTTCCGAGAGCATCCAAACTGAAAACAGTAATGTGTGTTCATAATGGCTATCATGTAAATAATCTCATTGGTATTTTATGAGGATTTTGTGCGCATGAAAAGCAATAACTCTCCTTTTTAACACAAAAAACCGTGGTTCAGTATGCGAATCGATTTACGATTCACCCAGGAAATCTAATTAACACATGCTTACGGCCGATTCATTGTTTCTAAATAACGGAATATTCGTTTAATATTTATAGTTCCTCAACTTGAGCAATTCGGAAACAATGACGGATTTCAATGTAGCGACCGAAGTATTAATTATACGTGATTACAAAAATCGATATCAGATTTTAATTTCTATCACTAACAAACACCATGAAAGTTTTCCCGCTGTTTGTGACAGTATAACCAGAAATCAAACACCTCATTACAGTGGGGGAATAATGAACAAGCTGCACCAGTTAGTCTCTGTTATATAAGTCGGCATAATCAGGATGTTTAATCAAATATATGCTCATTCACACGTATATATTACATTAATTAGTTCTGCCTTGTCTTTGGAAGCTTGAGTGTTGAATTGTTGCAAACGTTGCCGTTGTAATTTTGAAATATCCTTTCAAAACTTATTGAGTATTGTTGTGGACTATCGCGTGCTATGCTCTAAGTTATATTTTGTTTTGAGCACCTTCAATTTTTTTCCAAATGTGAGTCAAAATTTTATTTTTTACATTATCGTTTCGTCTTCAATTTAGGTCGAACAGCAAGTTAATTATTCTGTGATATTTTCTGATGTGCAAGGACCGGGAGCTTCAGCTGAAGTGTGGTTTGTAGGGTTCCATATATCACTGATTTCTGTTCGAAATTTTGGAGATTCGGCCAGCACAAACTCGAAAGTGGATTTGGGAATTTTTCGCTCAAGATATTCCCAAGGATCATGAATACATACTTAAGACCAGTCATTGAATACAGTGTGCATTCTTGCTCCCCTGCGGCTCAAGAGGGACGACTTTTTTTGGCATTATTCTTTTCCAGAACACTTTGATACTACTTAATCTATGTTCTTATATTGTTTATACACTCAAATTTCAATTTTTACTATCCTATGTTTGTTGTTTAGCTTTTTGCTTTTGAGACAATTGAAAACCTTGAATTACCTTGAGTCCTAAATCAGAAAAATTTTCAGTTTTTCACTATGCTCAACATGTTGCTTGAGATCAAGCAACCAGCAGGTGACTATGTTTATTCAAAATATATATTAGAGACGAGAAATTATGTCTCTATATGTATATAACCAAAAAGTGTGGTTGAATCATGGAGAGAAGTTTAAGCATAAGATCTCAAATAACTTGTAATACATGAAGATAATTAATTTCAAATATTAAGAGTTGCAGATTGTATTCAACTAGGAAATGCTTTTAAATACGTGAAATTTGAGATGAATTTCAATACACCACATTTGCGTGGATTTATTGAGGGAATTCACCAATAAGACTTCATCGGCATGCCACTATATCCTCTATACAGCGCAAATCCTCTCGAGATTGAAACCGGAATACTCTGGTTGGTGGTTGTTTGACATCTTCGCTATTATTTGCGATCACCTCCGGACGAATTATTGTCTTGTTCATCTGCTTATTGAAATCAATGAATGTTAATAGCCTCGACAAACATCGTACTCATGAGAATTAAGGACACCTGAGCATTTGGTCTGACTTAAATTGGACAAACTGGTGGAAAACATTGAAAGTATTATTGAACGATAATCGAATGTACATATTTAATTATTGCTATATTGTGTTTTGTGCTAAAAGTCAATAATTTCATTAAATATGAAATTAACTGAGTCATTATTTTCTTTGATAAGCATACATGTTTAAAACAGCCACAAACTACCATAGAGCTGTTTCAACTAGATACTGATATGTACAGTGCGTGTATTGTGCATTTATGGTCGACATCATATGATGGAGGCCAACAACCTATATACTTAAGTATAACTAATAATCGCTTGTGCACGTTTATTCACTAAAACTGAATGATTTCTCTGGATGTATCTAAATTATCTATTGCTAATATATAATCTTCATGCATTTCAATCACAAACAATTGACCTTTGTCTTCGTGAATTTTTCGTTCATCAATTGTGTGCAGTAAGAATACGATCTACATTTCTGAAGACAATGGTCATATGGTAGCTCTAGTTTGATCATTAAATCCAGCCATCACAATTGCTGACCGAACAAAATTTTCTAACACGTTTTATTTTCAATGTATATGTGATTTCTTTAAATGATTAGTGCAAGCAACACGGAACTGGTCTTGATGTATCTGAATGTGATGTAAATGCATACAATCATGGATTTTCATTCCCACTGTATTGAATTACCCCGAAACCATGTGTAAATGAACAAGTTTTACGAGCCAGCCAACAACGGCGAATAATTTACTAATTTTGTTTTCGATGATTGCTGAAAAATGAACGTTCACCACATTTTAGAAGATGATTCTAGCGCGCAAAATTGGAATATTCTTAATGGATGCGACGTATTCCATTTCGATTATGTAGCAATTTTACTATGACGTAATGCGACTATTTCGTTCACCCTAAAGCAAATTATTCTTAAAAACGAATAATGAGGACTTCCCTGGGTCATCTCACAATAAAACAAAGTGTTGTGTATCACATTAGTCTCGTTAATCTGCTATAGACTTAACGAAATATATATTTTCATATGGTATTGCATGTTCGGCACCACAAACTCTCTATTTTTATCTCTATTAGATTAGATTTATTGAATATGATGGTCATACGCATAGAATGGCGGAGGTTGAAAGAATCTATGCTAACATGCCTGGCAAACATTTGCAAGAATATGTGTTGGAATAATTTGCATCAGAAAAATTTGTCAGTTGTTTGTGCCGCTATAGTAACTTTATTCGCATTAAATAATGATCACCGGATGAACATATTTGGTGCACCAAATCATTCAAGTTTACATTTCTTTGAATAAGGATTTGCAAGCTCATAGTTGCAAACAGCCAACATAAGCGATGCGTCTCTATAAAAAGTAATCAGTTCATATCATTAGTGAAAAATGTTTGACCTTATTCCAGAAAACGAAATCCGAACAAAGTCACAACGCAATAAGGGTTATGAATGTTGTCATCGTTGCATGAGACAAACACCATTTTTAAACAGCATAACTCTAACTGTAATATAGAAAGCAGCATTTTTTTTGAAAAAAAACGATCGTGTAAATTTCACAAATTGAGCGGTGAATATCTTTGATGCAATAAATATATAATTTACTTACCAGCAGCGCCTAAAGTTTGTATTAGAAGGCGATCAGTATTAGTTTAAACACTTGTTTATTATGTAATGTATTATTTGTATTTTTATGTATGTATTTATTATGTAAGTTTATTATGTAATAATCTTGATAAGTTTTATATGTAACAAAATACGGTGTTCAGAATTGTGTTTTAAAATAAACTTTTCGCAGTGTTTCGATCCTAAAGGTCAACAAAATTGTCTGCTTCGAAATTGATGTTGGAGAGAATTTTGGAAGATGGGTGAATATTGCATCTAGTCAATCGTGATCGAATAACCAATCACATCAAAATGTAAAAACGTCATGTAGGCTAAAAGCAAAGTTAACCACTTCAACCTGCATTTTGCATTTACAATTTTTCCTTGAGGCGCAGTCAACTTTCCATCGTTGATCACTAATAATTGGGAGACCACACTTCAAGACAACGCAAATCGTTCAATTTATTTATTTCACTATATTCAAAATGTCTGCAATGGGCTCCATAATATTCTGATTTTTCAATAGATTCCAAGCCAAATGGTTTATTTCAAATTTATAAACCGGAAACAGTTATATCTCTCAGCTGCTTATTATTGCATCTCAATAATTAGAATAATGTGTATTTTGAGACCATGGCTATTTACAACATCAAGTGCAATGGTTTTCTCGTTGCTTACATTGGATAAACTCCTATTGCACTTCAAGCTAGAATAAACGTACATTTCAATATATGTCAATAATTATACAGAGATTCACAACCACCTGAATGCGTGCTAGACATCAGTCGCATCGTGGACTACAATAATGTCTAGTGATAAGCGGGGCGTGTAACCTGATAGCAGAATACTTCACACTGAGGCGGTTAGAACTTCGAAGGCCGTGCGGTAAACAAGTTAAATGGAACGTGCTTTCGGTTGGCTTCTGGTTTCGCAGGGGATTAGTATTGAGGTAAATGACCTCTTATTTGCTTCAAGATTACTCAAGTCTAATTTGTTCGCTCTTGCACAAAAAAATAAACTAATACGGGTGCCACGCATCGTGATGAATTGAGTCCGTTTTAATTGAACTTGTTGGCCTAGCCCAATTTGTTCCAGATTGAAAAGGTAAATTCATTTTAAACTAGACCATTGTTCGTGATGACAAAAAGCTATCGATATTATCGTAAGAATTGCACTTTTGGTGAGCTCAAATGTGTGCGAAACTGGAGTTTATTTCATCCATTACGTCGATAACAAATTTGTGTATATTTTATTGTTTTGGGAACGATGGAAATGGATTTCTAAGATGCTAACTTTGTTGTGATTATATTTGTGAGCATTTTTTTGGTATCACAAAGGTGATGTCTGGCATATCAATCAGGATCTATTAACTGGCATTACTCCGCTGGTACACTTCAAGTATGAGTCATCAATTAAACAATACATTACTTTAAAGTCAATACAACCACCCGATATATTTAAAATATGTACATTACAACTGGTTTGCTAATTGTTTTATCAAACATCCGAATTATTTCCTGTTTGTGTGATGTGACTTGTTATTTTTTCCCAAAACAAAAAGTGAAATCAAAAATACTCACCGGTCTTTAAACGTACTGAAGCATAGAGTACATCGGAATTATACCTCACGAATTATGTTCGTTTGTATATTTTATTCCAATTTCGTTTTGAATGTCACCACCAAATTTTGAGTTGATGCATTCCACAAAAATGTAGCATGAACGGCAAACATTTGCGCGACATTGAAAGCGGTAAATGAGAATGTAGATATATTAGATATGACCGCGGGCCACATTCTCAAGCACACGTCAAAGTAGTTTCTCAATAGGCGTCTTTGTTATAAGAATCATTTTGTGTTTTTTTTGTTTGATAGCTTGGTTTTTCGTATATAAGTTTGCTCATCCAACCTATTTTAGAATACATCATGCCATGAATATAATTTCTCGGATGCATGTTGAAATTATCTGTGTGGCTTGTTATAGCGTTTATTCGACGTTCAAATCCACAAAAATTTCCTTCATATTTTCGCTCGTATTTGTTATAGATTTTTCAAGTTTCTGTCTTGATGCTCTATCTTTACCCTGTCGCCTCGCTTTGATGACAAACAAATTCTTCACGAGACTTTCTACACCTGATGACATTGGCTTCAACATTTAAGGATGAGGACAGTTTCTAGAGATCTGGAAGCATTCGCAGTTATATCAATAATAGGATGGGTAATTGTCGTTTGGCAACGGATTGGCATCTCAAAATATCCAATCTCAAAGTGACGGTTTCAGTTTTAAAATGATCAATCTAGGATCGGTTGACAAAGCAGAAGTCTGTTAATTTAATAAATACGTGGATTGGGACAAACAATTGGTATCAATGTTATCCAAGTCACATAACAAATTTGCAGCGACATATTCGGAATAATACATTCCCCTTAACATGTTAGAGAAAAGTTTTGTATTAAATTCGTGGGAAATAATATAACTGGCGCTATCATCGGTTGAGTAAAGCGTTATTTTGTTATGTCGCAGAATCTTTTGCAGCAATCTATTTAATAATTAGTATAAGACGCATTTTGGTCAAGCGGTGACTGAGTCGAGTTGTTTATGTATATTCCTTGAAAATAGCCAGCTGCTAAGACACTGTTTGCGGACACACAGGGGCTGAATATTTGCAGATACTTTTGAAATGTTGAATGCTTGCAGCTGTAAAGCGTTATTAGTATTCAAGTTTTGAAAATCGAATATGACAACGAGGTATGCTTCTCAACTACCGTGCGTTATTAGATGTCATTCAACCCAGATATGTTTGATGAAGTTCATAACGTCGCGTGTAGTGGCAATTATATCGAAAATTTAAATGCTGGTCATATTGATTAGGCAGATGCAGTCAAACGTTCGAATTTTTCGAAAAATATGGATTTGTATCCCTTAACGAAACTACAATAATCCATAACATATATGGCTATCGTCAGCAAGATGAGCTTTCAAATGCTTTATGTTAGAATTCATTCAGTCGAGGAATCGTAGCGTTGTATCTTATAACAATGAAAACACGCCTACTTAGCAGATCACAGTAGATGTGGTCACACGCGGGAGATAATTTAAAATGTTGCACATCAGAAATTTACTTTATTGGCAATCAACCCCACGAACTCGAAGTACAACCATGAACATCGACTATATCAAATGTGACAAAATTTCAAATCGAGAAGGCCAACTAATTGAAACCGCTCTAACCCAATAGACACTAATATGCAATACCATATTCTTGTAGTGATCAGGTAATATTCTCTCTGAAATCAACCGTGACTGCTAAGGCATTTCTGGCGGTCGAGAAGGCACATACATCGGGTTTTGGTAATTTCAACTTGTAGTGATTTTAGAGCATATAAATCAACCTCCTGAGGCTTTGTAACTACAGGACCAAATCAATCAATCACGTACGGGAAATCACTTCGGTATATCCTTATTGTGATTTTTGTCTTTATTTTTGCAAACAATACAAATTTAACTCCTGATTGACGGTAAAGTGTTCAGAATAATTCTCAGCTTTTGGAGAGAAACCTATCTTTGGTGGTGTTATTCTGAAACCATGTCAACCACGATTCTTGTAGTTTCAGATACAAACTAGAATGATTTGATGTAATATATCTTCATACTGCAAATTCGATATTCTTTATAATAAGGTTTGATATTAAATACATAACTCACACGAAGACCCTTGTTTGTGTGATATAACTGTCAGTTGAAGGTAAAATGGTCACATTTTGTGACATAATTCCCTAAGTTTCCAACTTAAAGTTCTCACTACATTGCTTGTTTTTTCTCAATGTTCTTAGAATAGTTATGTTATTCCTTTTATATATATTATATATATATATATATATATATATATATATATTAAAATGTGATTCCTTCAAGTCGCATATTACGATCAGGAAATAAATTAAAATTTAGGGACTTTTTAATTGGTCGGTAATTAAGTACAAATTTTATGATGTATACCAAAAACATAATAAAAAAATAATAATCTAAATTATTATCACTTTGTACAATAATCTATGAATATTTTTGACAAAAATCAACTGAATGTAGAAAAAAGAAAAAAATGCTAATTCTATATATAACTGAATATTAGATTATGAATTTATATGTTTGGAAGTATTTCGCAATTTATAAATTTATTCGTGTAGAGTTATATGTAATTGCGCATCATACAAGGAAAAGTGTAGGGTGGAATAAATTTCGAAGTCCTTCGTTGTCTATAATTAAAAGTCGTTTTTAACTTCATGAATGTACCATTAAAAAGATTTTCATGTTCCACAGAGTTTCAAATGACTAAACAGTCGGGTCGGGAGAGACAATCTATACCGCAGCGCTCACAGCGGTATGCACTACAAGTTCATTGGGCGTCAGCTTGCATTCGACTATTCACGCAATGCAGCTAATATGACCGTTCAAGAACAAGTAATTCTCATATATCTGGCTTAACGACACTTTTATTGTCAAAACATCATCACATATTTCACATCAAATGCTGAAACAAATGTTAAACGAATGCTTGACAGGTTAAATCTGAACTACATAACCTCAAATTAAAAAGATATTTTGAGTTATGGTTGACTTTATAAATGTATTTCACCAATATGAATATGGCGACTAGAATGATTGTTCATTGTAGTATTGTTTAGTTTAAAGTGCATAACGCGAGATTATGCTATATCAACTTTTGAACCAAACTTGCAAATATTAATATAACGGTATGCATTATAGAAACGCGGAGTGATTGCATGCTGTTTTCTCATTCGCAAAACATTGTTCTTCTAGTTTCGCATGCACTGTTCGTATGAAGTGAATTAGGATCTGAATACGCATGTTTTGAAATAGTGGAACAACCATAAACCTACAGAAAATTGCAGGCCACCGTTGGATAAAATGGGCCTGACCAGCACTTCTATATACACACAAAATGTAGGGTTTAATCAATGAGGTTCTAAATAAATTGAGACGTATCATTCATGTTTATCACAAAAACGTATTCTCTATCAGTCGATTCTGGTTTTTGCGCTCATCAGATTGGGTTAGTTCGACGAGGATCCACAGGCCTTGACAAATGGCGAATTTGAGAACATATGTTCAGGTTGATTGCCACTTTGTGGTAAGGTTCTCATAACACATTTTATACTTGTGTTTTGAAACTTATATCCATCCATTTCCATCACACACTCTTATCGGTTTGTGAATGCTTGTGCTTATCATTTAAGGAGATTACGCTCAAGATCCTCATGATGATTGCATTAAACAGTTGCGTATACACTCAGTAAATTTTAGCGATACACAATAATATAGAATTTACAATAAATTACCGTAATAAATAAGAAAAGTTGAATTGGATTTAAAAATATATGACATAAATAAAAAAAATTAATTATAAACGGTGTATTTTATCTGTAAATCGCAATGCACCATAAAAGAAACGGAGTAATTTACCTTTAATCTCTGGAGCAAAGAAAATGAATAAAATTGTGATGAACCTGTAATGTTATGAGTTGTTAATGCTACGTATCTAAAACGGTGTATTTTTTGTATTCAGTCAGTATGTACAAACAGATTTCACGTTCAAAATTACGAATATATGGATTTAATTATAGAGTATAGGTGAGATTGTTTAAATAGACCGGTAATATAAAAACGTTAATGATTCCTCTTGCTTCGTTCTTTTAAAATTCTTAACCTGACTGTGTGAATTGAAAAATTTTTTTCACTTATTGAAGAGGAAGCAAAAAAGTGCAAAACCCTGTAGGCATCCTCATGATAATAAACTTACTAACAAACATTATGAACCACAGTCATAATAGTAAACGGGTATGAGGTTCGAGGCAAAACACTCAACAAATGATGATCTAACACGAATTTTAAGAAAGTTACTATATATATATATATATATATATATATGCAGCGGACAAGAAAAGAGCAGAAAAGAAAAGCTTGGAGCGAGCAGTGCCATTCTGCATCCTCTATCCGTGGGAGACTGCGTCTATTTAACGATTTCCGAAATCGATCGTGGACGACAAGGTTGTAGAGATATTATTAGAGTGGTTTACCACATTACTGCCAGCGGAATGTACAAAGTTGCAACAAAACACGAAATGATCGAGGCAGCTTTCTCTAGAAATCAGCTGCATAAGGCAGATAGTCAGCTGATGAGCCTTTAAGAAACGAGCGACAATATGCAGTCATTTCGCCAGATTGCATCCCTTCATTCTCCCACTGGGGGACAATGATTTGCAAAGTGTTCTTGCACAGCAAAGTGCGATTCCAGGCGCTGTAGTTGCAGGAAGAGCGGAACATTGTGCCACTCCCATTGCCATCCTTGAAACGTAAAATATAAAAACAAATAATGACAAAAGGAAAGACTTCTTTTAGAATTCATGATTTTACCACTATTTATTTATATCTGTGCCGAATTATCTGGTAATAAACCTATATTTAATTCGCCCGACATTGTTTCTTCCCTTTTGACCATCGTCTTCCTCAGCGAACAATAAAAATCTCGCTAATTTATAACGTACAAAACGGCTGAAAGACAGTAAAAAACATAGCTTGCTGATTCCGCAGAATCAGCTGCCGAATCCTTCAAGTAATTCCCGGCAGTTGTTAACATGATAGCTAAGTCGGATCGCATGACCACATATGGAAAATCGATGAACATATAAATACCACAAAATGCTATATTAATGCACACAAAGAACGGTGCGTCGTAGATAGGTAAATCTTTTATCAGTAGATCCGTCGTCGCAAAATTTCAAATAATTTTACGCGAATCACACTGATCTGACGAATCCTATTATACTTATATCCAAAAGTATGAGTGATCAAAACACGTTTGAAACTATCCCCACTAAAGGGGAGGTAATTGCAACTTATTTGAAAATACCTCAATAATATTTGTTGCGTGCATCGAACTTGCGCGGAAAATGGATCAGCTAATGACCACGAGATATGCTGAACCCGTTAAAACGTCCCATTCATTTTGTACTAACTGCATACGATTTAGCACGTTCATTTATCCTTCGTCTTTGTTATATTTTCATGGTTTCACCTGAAGTTTGCTTATTTTTTTCATTCGTTCGCACGATTGCTTTAGTTTTTAGCTGTATAATGATAAAGCCCGGCATTTGCAACAATGAGGTATAAATTCCAATGTGTTGAAAACGTATCCTAATTTACATGCATTTACATCATAAACACGCAATGACCTGCGTCGTGCCTGCTTCACTCAGGACAGGCCTATCGCACTCGACATGTTTTAGTACAGTGAGGATATTTTGAAACATATTCGCATTTTCAAGCCATCATTGGTGTCATAGAGTTATTCGAAGCAAAGGGTTTAAAAACATACATGTTTTCTAGGTGATAAGATCGAACAAAATATATATCTTGTGCAAATCCTCTAAGTAAACTATATTGTTTGAGTCGAGAGCTACAAGTGGTTCCAAGGTTGTCGCGGCCGGGGCAGTTTTGGGGATAACCTCCCAATTCCAAAGATGTTCCAATGGTCTGCGTCTCATATAGCCTTTGACAACCAAGGCCAGCTCCTGGCCTGGACGCGTGGTCCTGTGTGACCCGGTGGAACTGCTTCTACTGACAGGAGAAAGGGCGAAGGCGGCTGACTGGCCCCTCAAAACCAGCATCCTTCGGGCAGGTGGACCTCGTTAGTCCATAAAGGCTGCCCACCTAGGGAAGGGAAAACCCTTATTTCAAACCTTCACTGCGTTGTGGCTACATCCATTCATGGAAAAGGCTTCAGGAGTCAACCTCGAGGAAAAATCCGTAGCCGGAGTCCCGTTAGGCAGTCCGAAGTTTATTCAACTTCGTCCTTCAGCTCCTGCGACGGCATCGTTGTCCAAACGTATCAGCCTAGCTGTTCCTATGAATCCATTGGTGCCGTGGAGAGGGAGCACTTGCTGCATGGGCAACAGCTTGTTCTCCATATTGAACTGCCCTGGCGTACATCACAACGCACCGATAAAGAGGACACTACATTCCGCTTCTATGGAAAATAACACGGGTAGCAGCAGATACCGGTTGAAAGCTATGGCTGAACTGGCGATGAGCTAAGCGCCTGGGGCTGCTTCTGATGGTGGGAGAGACGTCCAGGTCTCATTGGACGGCTACCGCCCGCCTCAAGCTAGGCAGCCCAAGTCAATAAGGTGCCGTCTCGCCACGGTCTGCTATCCTCATTGGGTGCATGGGGATTAGGAATCAACCGACAAGCAGACTGTATTTTTCCGCACCAGCGAATCGAAATACCAAACAACAAATGTCAGTTCTGAAACTTGGAACCTGGAACGTCCGGTCCATGCTTCCAGGATTTCATGACGACGTCTCGAATATCAGAGGCGTTAGAAAGTCCGCCGTCATTAACAACGAGCTAAAGAGGCTGAATGTCGACGTGGCTGCCCTACAAGAGACGCGCTTACCAGACACTGGTAAGCTAACAGAAAGTGATTACACATTCTTTTGGAAAGGAAGAGGTTCCGATGAGCCTCGACTGCATGGAGTTGGGTTTGCCATGCGAAACGACTTATTCAAATTAACAGAACCGAGCAGCAGCGGGAGCGAACGGATTTGGACTCTAAATCTGAGGTGCATTACTGGTACCATTACGTTGGTCAACGTTTATGCACCGACGCTCTCTGCGACGCCTGCTGAAAAAGACGCTTTTTATCATAACCTCACAGCCGTCCTGAAAAACGTGCCACAGAAAAACTGTGTAGTGGTATTGGGTGATTTCAATGCCAGAGTTGGTGCAGATTATGAGTCTTGGCAAAACTGTCTCGGAAGGTTCGGTGTATGGTAAAACCAATGAAAATGGGCAACGCCTTTTAGAATTGTGCACACAGTGCAATCTTTGTGTCAGTAACACTTTTTTTCAAACAAAACCACAGCATAAAGTCTCTTGGAAACATCCTCGCTCTAAGCATTGGCATCAGCTTGATCTTATTCTTGTTAAGCGCACTAATATAGGAAGCGTGCTCCTCACCAGATCATATCAAAGCGCAGACTGCGACACTGATCATTCACTGGTCTGTGCAAAACTGGAGCTTCCCCACACGAGATTTCACCGCACCGAATTGTCTGCTAAGCCTAGGATAGACGTCACTCGCATGTGCGAACCTAATCTAACTGCGATTCGCAAAAGCCTTCACGGACGAGTTCAACAAGACAATCCCACTTGAATCTGCTTCAGAAAACTGGGAATTGATAAAAAGCTGCATATGCCGAGTCGCACTTTCAACTTTCGGTCCGAAAAAAGCTCGAACGAGCGACTAGTTCGAAGCAAACGCTTCTGAGATGACTGCTGTGCTGGATGAGAAACGCTCAGCATTCTTGAGGTTTCAAAGGTTTTCCAATAGATGAAAACTTACGTCTTCTCAGAGCAGCTGGAAATAAGGTCCAACAGACTGCAAGGCGTTGTGCAAACGACTATTGGACTGAAGTTAGCCTCAATATCCAAAAAGCTGCGGGTACCGGCAATTTTCACGTTATGTATGATGGGATCAAGAGAGCCATTGGCCCAAATAAACTTAAAACGGCTCCCATTAAGTCTTTATCTGGTAAGCCGATTGTCGACAAAACTCAACAGATGGAAAGATGAGTAGAGCACTTTTCCCCCCTTCACTCTAGGGACATTACGGTTCTACCGCATGCACTTGAAAATGTCGAACGGTTGCCGACCATTGAATATCTAGATACCCCTCCTACTCTTGATGAGCTCAAAAAGGCAACCGACCGCTCAGCGAATGAAAAGGCCCCTGGTGACGACGGATTTCTCATTAAGCTCATCGAATGCGTTAGAGCAGCATTAGTACAGCCTCTTCACCATTTGCTTCTTCAATGCTGGCAGGAGGGGAGTGTCCCACAAGAGATGCGAGACACAAAGATCATCACGCTATTTAAGAATAAGGGTGACAGAGGCGACTGCAACAATTACAGAGGAATCTCCCATATGAATGTTGTAGGCAAATTGCTTGCTAAAGTCTTACAGATCCGGATGCAAGTTTTAGCTGATAGAATTTACTCCGAATCTCAATGTGGCTTCCGCAAAGGAAGATCAACCGTTGAGATGATCTTCTCCCTGAGACAACTTCAAGAAAAGTGTCGATGACAGCGTATGCCATTATACGCTGTTTTTATTGATTTAACTAAGGCATTCGACTACGTCAGCAGGGAGGGTCTCTTACAAATGCTCGATCTGATAGGCTGCACCCCAAGGCTGCTGAGACTCGTTATTTCGTTCAACTCAGGCATGAAAGGCTCACTCCATTTTAACGGTTGCAGTTCAGAAGCATTTGAAATTCGCCGAGGCGTCAAATAAGGGTGTGTTCTTGCTCCCACGCTGTTCGGCATTTTATTGCTCTGCTTCTGAAGCACGCTTTCAAGACGAGAACAGAAGGCATTTACATACGCACGCGGAGTGATGGCAAGCTTGTCAACCTGAAACGGTTATGAGCACAAACCAAAGTACAGGATGTGATAATCCGTGACCTGTTGTTTGCCGACGATGCAGCCTTTATTGCTCACTCCCAAGAGAACCTACAGTCGATAATGGACTGTTTTTCGTCGGCATGCAAAGACTTTGGTCTAACAATCAGCATAAGCAAGACCGAAGTTTTTGTTCAAGGGACTGTATCGCCACCAATCATGACTGTTGGAAGCTGTCAGCTCGAACCAGTACATCATTTCACATATCTTATTTCAACTATTGCGGATAACCTATAGCTAGACACGGAGATTGATAAGTGGATTGGCAGAGCAGCTGTCATTTTGTCCCGATTGAACTCTCGTGTTTGGGGTAACCACAAGCTGACTGTAAAGACAAAGATGATGGTATACAGCGCGTGCGTATTAAATGCTTTGCTATACGGCAGTGAAACCTGGGCCACCCACGCAAGACACGAACGGAAGCGGAATGCTTTTCATCTACGAAGCATCCGTCGTACCTTGAACATATCATGGATGGACAGGGTGACTAACGCTGAAGTGCTTTCAACAGCTGGTCTACAGAGAATGTTCACCCTATTACTTCGGCGCCGCCTGCGGTGGCTTGGTCATGTCTATAGAAAGGAAAATGGTCGTCTTCCAAGAGATCTACTCTACGGTGAGTTGCAATTAGTAAGTCGATCATTGGGCAGACCGCACTTGCGGTACAAAGATGTTTGCAAAAGAGATATGAAAGCTCTTGACATTTACCCCGCAAGCTGGGAAGAACTTGCTTTTGACCGCTCACTTCGGAGGCATTGTGTAAAGCGTCGACTGCAATCCCGGAGGAGCAAATACAGCTCCCAGCTGCTGAACGCAGATCACGCCGCCGGCGTGCAACTGATGCAATACAACAGAGTTCTGACTATCGTTGCAAGCGCTGCGGGATAGATTGTTCCTCCCGAATCGGACTGTTTAGTCATTCAAAAAGTTGCAAAACATGAAATTCATGCGATGTGATGTACATCTATGGTCGACATCGACCGATGAAGGCCAACAACAACAAAAGCTACAAGTTTGCCGTACTTTTGAGAATCAGATACTCATGAGCAGCGATGCAAATATCTAAAATCAGTTCCTCTCATAGAAACATTTGATATTTTGTGATAATTTGATCGAGCGATTATTGAGATTTGTGTGTACAGGTTTGATTTCGTGGCACATAAATCATCTTTTTTAGGCTACGTAACTATAGGCCCAATTAAATCAATCACGTAGATAAGTCACTTCGACTTATCGTTATTTTGATTTTCGTATTTATTTTAGCAACAGATGGAAATATTACTCCTGTTTGATGGTGAAGTGTTCAGAATAATTCTCTTCTCTTGAAGAGAAACTTATTTTTAGTGGTGTTATTCTAAACGCAACTTTGCTGGTGTTATTCTAAAAGCATGACAACATAGATTGTTGTAGTTCTGGATAAAACATTGAATGATTTACTACCCTTTTAATGAAAATGCGTTTATAATGACTCTCTTCGTCACTTTATAGATGACCCGGTTAATCAACGTTTCTTACAGCATATACTACTTGCAGTTAGATAATCGATCAAACCAGAAATCATAATTGCATGAAACAATTATTGCACTGATGTTCAGACCTCTTGTTTGAATTGTATTTCAGTTGCATCAGTTTTAGAAAAATAGTTTTAATATATCAGGAAATCGCATATATGTTATTCTTCTCATGGAGATTTGATAATAAATACGGAACTCACTTGCGGACCGTGGTTTGTATGATATAACTGTCAGATAAATGTGAAATATTAACATTTTGTTACATAATTCACTGATACCAACTTGACGGTCTCACTATATTGATTAATAAATGTGTTGATCTCACCGAAGTATATATTGTAATCACCAGCAAAATATATACATTGAAATGTGATTCGTTTGAGTACTATATTTCGATCACAAAATTAAATAATGTTCAGAGTCTTTAGGTGACCATAAGTAAAACTACTCAACCACTTTGAATATTACTGTTGCTCTAGAACACTGATTCTTCATTTGATAAGTTTTGATCATTTTGAATAGAAATTCTTATTTCACTTCATTGATGTAGATCAATATCGCATTAATTCTCATGTTATACAGATTTCAAAATGACTGAACAGACCGGTTCTGAAAAGACAATATACCCCGCAACACTCATATTGATATGTACTACACGGTCGTTTGGCGTCAGCTTGCATTCTACGCTTTATACAATGCAGCTAGTGTAGGCGTTCACGATCACAACTAGCTGGGTTGATGACAATTTCATTGCCAAAACATTATGGCACATAATTCATATATAATGCAATAAAACAACTGTTAAATTAGTGCTCGACATTTTAAATCTGAACCATCTAACCTGAAATAATAAGTATAATTGGAGCTATAGATAACTTTATGAAATCTAGTTAACCTGCATTTATAAGGCCACTAATAGTATTGTACTATTGAGTAGTTTGAATTGAAGAACGTCAGATTATGCTATGATAAATCATGAACCAAACTTACAAATATAAGTATAATGAAATACAGTATAGAAACTCCGAGTGTTTGTTTGATGTTCCCTTAATAACCGAATATTATTCTTTTAATTTTAACGGTCAATTTAAATCGGTTTATTTGGTTAGTGAATTACAATATCATCTGAACAAAACGGAGGAATTTACTTCGAATATCTTGTTTTGTAGATTTATCTTGAAGATCGTTTCTTAACATTTCGAGAATTGACGGTGCGGCTGAAATCGAATATAATTTGTGCAGTAAACTATTGATTGATAGGTTATAAAGAAAGCATTTTTAGTCTTTCTAAGAAACGTGAGACGGAGGTGACAAAAGATGTTATATATACATATATATATATATATATTATATATATATAATAATATATATATATTATATATGAACACTCTCGACAACCTAAAACGTCAGCACATTGTGAGAATAAAGTGTCTTTATAAGAATGATCAATAAAACAAAATACATGTTTTCGAAAACTGTGAATCTAGTCGTAACGATTGCCGAAACAACTGGAGACATCAGTCACATTTGTGAAGCGAAGAGAAATCGTAATAAATTTAGTGATCGTTAATTGTCGAATTGTCGACTGTGAACTATACATGTACAAACATGTGTTCTAAATTTCGAAAATATATAAAGTCAACAAGTGTTAAGACGGTATTGAATATCAGACCAAAAACGATTAGAATAAACTAAGATACACAACCATTCATAGGTATTAAAAATAGACTAACCTTGTTTATAAGGTGTTGACAAAGCTAGTTGATTCAAAATTTTAATAGGATATATCAGAATTGAATGCTACAAAAAGATTCTTAATGGCATACATACATGACACACATACTAGAGGCGATACCAGCATAATTACATGAACAAACCATGATTTTGGCTTAGCGGTAACATACAAATTAGAATAATAACTAGAAGTTTTATTATAAATGTCTAACGAAAAATAATCATTTAGTCACACAAATTAATATGAAATAGATTATTAAGCAAGTTATATATGTAGTGATATTAAGAAACGTTTTATTCGAATAATTCCATTTCAATAAATTTGGTCTAACATTGAAATTATAATACAACACAGAACAACAATCGTTATTCAAAACATCAAGAGCACACAACGTTTATATCCACCAATTTCCGTCATGAACATGTCCGAGCTGAGTGGTTATGAATTATTATTTTTATTCGAATTTTTAAAATTGCAGTGAAAAAATTTAAATTCCGTTGGATATTAATTTAACCAATTGAGTTTTAAATAATTTGAATGAATAAAGCCAGATTCAAAATTTAATTAGAAAATAGTGCGAGATTCAGACACGAATCAAAGTGCAAAAAATAGAAATTTACATAATGAACATAAAGATATAGCATATCATCATGATTTGAAGAAAGAATTTCAAAAATATATAGGGTATATCTTGGGAATGACCGAGAATATTGAAATGATCTTTATTTCGAACGGTAATTTTGTAGGCAATGTTTTGTACGTCATGTTAGAGCTGGAGAAAACCAGATTAATTCTAGCTACTTCATAAACTTCATGAAAGCTGTCAATTAATCAATAACTGCTCATAATTGTTAGCACGGTCTTATTGATAGTTTTTTCGAAAAGGATGGTTCCCTTATTTCTGAAGGATGTGTTTCATAATGTCTTTACGCGCATGTGATGTATATTCATAGTTTGATTAACGGTGAACATCCCAAATTTAACGACGGTTTTCGTGTTTTGTGACCTCAAGTGTAAAGATAATAACGGTCTGTATACGCGTATTGCAAAATTTTACTGAGATGCAAGTAGATATGGATTTTTGTTTCAAGCATGGTGAAAAGTTAATTGCTTTATAGTACACAAGTAAATCATAATCGAAAAAATAATAACATTGCACTCGAAAACGCCATTAGATCAATTACTGAGCAGTTTAATTATCAGGTGAAAGTCCAATGGGATCAAGATGTTTTTTTTGTTTCTCTACACGGGTTTATGGCCGAAAATGGAACAAGATTGATTGCAAATTGGTTGACAATTTTGCTTCAAGTAAACAAATCTCACACAACCGATGTTTAATTTGGTTATGTCGCGAATGAAACAGTCGAATTTCCTGGATAGGCCTTTAACTTATGTGAGATTAATAATTGCTACATAGTTTATCATTATTTCCTTCCTTGCGAGAGCCAAATTGAGATTCGAAAAAATTCTATTAGCTACAACGTGCAGCCGCATTTGTATGACTTTAACAAATAATTTGCGTATAACATTCTGAATGGAGAGTAATTGTAGCACTTTCCTCTAACTCATTTATTCTTGAAAAGCGTGATGATCTTTGTGTCCCGCATTTCATGTGGAACACACTATTACTGCCAGCACCGGAGAATTTAATAGTGAATGGGTTTTTGTTTTCGTACGTGTCTTTAACAAGAGGACTAACACAGGTATTTGTGTGAAAGATAAATGGAATTGCTTTCAAATTACGTTTTACTTTCTTGGTTTTATGTTCAAACGCTGTCTACATTCGTTAGGGATGGTGTGATTGGACTGCGAACATTATCCAACAGTGGTATTCATGCGCAAGTATTTTATTATTATTATTCCGCTATTTCGGCGCATGCAAATCCTGGTCATGCAGTCATTCTCTGATGAGTGTGAACAGCACAAAACCTAGCGCGATATTTCGGGTTAATATTTCTGGTAGGTGTCCATAAGTAAAACTACTTAACTAATTTGAATTTTACTGTTGCTCTAGAACCCTGATTCTTTAATTAAAAAGGTAAGATCATTTTGAATGAAATTCTTATTTCACTTCCTTGATGTACATAACTTTCGCATTAATTTTCATGTTATACAGATTTTAAAATGACTAAACAGACCGGTTCTGAAAAGACAATCTACCCCGCATCGCTCACATTAATATGTACTACACGGTCGTTTGGCGTCAGCTTGCATTCAACGCTTTATACAATGCAGCTAGTGTGGGCGGTCACGATCAAAACTAGCTGGGTTGATGTCAATTTCTTTGCCAAAACATTATGGCACATAATTCACATATAATGCAGTAAAACAACTGTTAAATTAGTGCTCGACATGTAAAATTTGAACTATCTAACCTTAAATTAGAAGTTTAATAGGAGCTATAGTTAACTTTATAAAATCTATTTCACCTGTATTTATATGACCACTAGTAGTATTGTACTATCGTGTAGTTTGAATTGAAAAACGCCAGATATTCCAGATATTCTTTCAGTTTGGCATTCACTTGTCCTATGAAGCTAATACCATCTGAATGCGCAAGATTTTGAACAGTGAAAAACCTAGGAACATAATTCACATAGCGGGCCACCGTGGGATAAATTTGGTCTGACCCGCAGTTCTACATACACAAGAATTGATGGGTTTAATCCATGAGATTGAACATAAAACATGACGTATCGTGCATCTCCATCACAAAGGTAAATCTCTATTACTGGTTTTCTGGATTGTTTGCGCTCAGCATTTGTTGATATTAGGATGAGGATCAACAGAACTTGAGAAATGAAGAATTTAGAAACAGTTTTGGAACGTATATGCATGCATTTTGATCAGATACACTATGATCGGTTTTTCTGCTGCTTGCGTTTATCAGGTGGGCAGAATACGCTCAGGATCCACATTGTTATAGCATAAAAAAGTTGGGAAACTACAATACATTTAAGCGATTCATCATAAGTTAGAATTTACGTTAAATCACCGTAATTAATACTAAACTTCTAATACGATTCACAAGTATATGATTGAGATAAAACGATCAATTATGAATGGTGTATTTTATATGTGCATTGAAATGTCAACTGAAAGACACGTAGTAATTTACTTTCAATTTCTGGTTCTTAATTTAACTTTTCACCAGATTCCTTTAACTTTTTATTGGTTGTCGTTGTCACGGAAATCGAATATAATTTGCTTTGATAGTTTATTGCATATAAATAATAATAAGCGCACTTTTAAATGATCTGAAGGTGTCAGTTTGAAATTATGATAAAATCAATTCGATAGTAGTTTTTAAATTAGTTGTATATATTTTGAACCGCAGAAGCTGCGTAGAGAATTACTAAAATTGTGAATAAACTGTCATTTTATGAATTGTTGTTGCTACGGTTTTCAAAGCGTGCAAATTTCATATTCAGTCAGTCAGTACAAAGGAATTTCACGTTCACAATTACCAATCACATGGATTCAGTTATGACGTACGCAATACACGCGCTGTTCAAAAAAACCGGCGAGATCAAACGTAAATGATTTCTTTTGGTATTTTCGAATACGTCTCTTTACCAATATGAGAAGGCTGTGTTAATTTAAATTTCTCCTCATCCATTTCATAGGAAGAAAAAAAAGAATTCTAACCCAATTTACGCATCTTTATGATATTAAGCCACAAGTGTTTCCACCGAATGATTTTTTTATTTATTGTTAAACACAATTAGATATGTGTACAATGTTCCCTATGTCAATCTAAATAGACACGCTGATTTTGAGGCAATTTCGATTCGGATACATTCGAATCATGCGTCCAGATTCTTGTCCATGCAATATGTTTTACAACGGCACTGGTGTCGTTGACGTTCGCGTTGTGAGAAAGAAGGCCACATTAAAGTTGTTAGAGTTCAGAATAGATGAAGTCTGCATTCAAAATTTGCGCCGGGCCTGATACACGAAGTGTCTCAGACGAGCAATAAAGCAATAAGTTAATCCATGATATCTCGAATAATAAATGTGCTGGAATTTCAGCAAATTTATTAGAACATATGTCGACCCAATTTACTTTGGGAGACATTTGAAAAAAATCAGTAGAGGAGTTCATTTCACTTATTATATTAATATGTTAGTTCAAAAAAAACGTTGAATCCATGTTCTCAAATCTCCATCCATGGTTTTTGTTATTTTGGTGTTTTCAAGTAGGAAAATTAAGATCGGTTTTTCATGAGCTCGACTCTTGTATGTTGCCATGCATAATTATTCTTTGTATTCAAACGATAATCAATTAGCTATTCTAAAGATTGATTTGCATCATAGATAACGCAACATTTGATTGCATTTGCAAACGGGGAAGTAATTTTGAACTTGCCGCTTCACATAGGAATATTTTTGGGTTATAGTTGATACAATGTAACGCACGTTAAATACTGCCATACTCTCGTAAAAAACTACGTAGCAATTCGATAGTTTACTGTCCCACAAGGTTTCACTGATATCTTACGTTTCAGAATCTGCTAAAAGAGATTATAACCCAAAAGAACGTTTTTTTAAACTAATCGGCTGTAATGCCCTTTCCTATTTAACTCGAATGCATCTGATTGCAGTGTAGTTTATTTTCATTTTTCCCTGTGTTGCGTACGAATATTATCTAAGATAGTTAGGCTAAAAGTAACGTAAGCACGTAATGATAAACGATCATGTATGCTGTTCCTCATTTCGGAAAAAAAATAGCGAAAGTTGATCGTGAAATATGAACTTCACAAACAATGGTTGTAAACGACGTATTTCAGAAAACAGCCATGTGTAGATGCCGTTGTATATCACCAAATCAAATATTAACATTTAATTTATATCACACTTCCGAACAATACATCATGCACTAGTTATTCTACATATTTGATGATTCGAAAATTGGTATGGAACATTCACCAAAACATTTAGCATGAGAATAATATTTTGAAAAATGATTGCATATATTTTAAACTGCAACCGCACATGCCTTGTGCTACCTTTGTTGATAAAACAACAAGCAATGCAAAGAGTGATTTGCAGTATTATATATAGTGGTGTTAAAATTAAATACCATATGTGTGGATTACGAGTATAATCGAGTAGTTTTAGACTTGCGATTCATACATTATTGGGCGTAGCAGCCTAATCGCATATTTCATTACAGGTTGAAACATTGTTGATGCATGATACAATTCAGAACGTTTTTGTGATTTGTAATTCGAAAATACTTGCTCAATACGTACGTTGTTCTGGTAAATTTTTTCCGGTTGCTGTACAAGGATGGAAGACCGAATAAATTGCCAATCAACCACACAAATTGCGACAGCTGTTTGTAAACACAATGTTACTGTTTTTTACAAAAATGATGTGACTTAATCGAATTTAACTATCATTGTTAACTCGCATCTTATTCGATGTAGTGAAGATACAATAAATCGCTACTTTTCCACTCTCTGCTTTACTCTTCAATAAAAATTGTTCATGGCATCCAAATGTGTTTGAAATTCTTTGGTCAAATTCTCATGTCTTCGGCAAACAACAACAATTAAGAAGATTTTCCATGAACGGTTACACGTTAATGTATATCATAAACAGGATGGGCCGGTCCAGATTTAATTTTAAAATTTTGGTGGTGATTTTAAACAATCAGTATTGGAATCCATTCACTTTTACTCGGGCATGTTATCTGATACGTATCAGCACGACCGTCAGAGATCTGGTCCAAATATTTCTTAACGTATCTGATTTCGTTAAAGCAAAATGTTACTGATTTTGTTAAAATCGTTAAAAATATCTAAGTCCTTTGTTAACGAGTCTAGCGCTAATAAATCATTCGTACAAGATAGCAATAAAATCGAATTCCAGACTCCGTAGACGAAAATAAATTTTGCAATTAAATGTTTGCAACCATTCTTTCCAAGAATATACGTTTCATGACCTCATCAATAACAATGAACTGTTTGAAAGGAGGATTATTTTCGGTGGCAGATCGACAGCTTCGTTTAAATATAGGTATCAAAAATGAACATTTGTAAAGGATTAAAAATATATTATTAATCTTTGAAAGTCAATTTAAATCGGTTTATTTGGTTTGTGAATTACAATATCATCTCAAAAAACGGATGAATTTACTTTGAATAATTCGTTTTGTAGATGAAACTAGACCGTTTCTTAACTTTGCAAGGGTTTGCGGTGTGGCTGAAATCAAACAAAATTTGTTCAGTCAACTAATGCTTGATATGTTAATAAGAAAGCATTCTTAGTCTTGCAAAGAAACGTGATTCGAAGGAGACAAAAATGGAGACAACGATGGTTATTGTTAAGCTAAATGCTTTTTAGACCATTACAACTTTGAATCACTTTGAATCACTTTGATATATATATATATATATCCATTGGATAGCTAGTGAAAAGAAACTCAACCATTTAGGCATTTTCATAATATTTAACTCATTGACCAAAAGAGAGCATGCTTTACATAATACTAAATAATCAAAACTACAACGCTGTGAGACTTCAGCCTAAACACTCAAATACTACAGATCTGATACGGAATCAAGAGATTTACTGGTATCAGGAATGAGTGTCATTCATCATAGAATTCAAATTGTTGATCACCCACGATGACTGCCTGCATTTATCCGTATTTCACGTCCATTTGTATCTGCTACATAATGAAACCCCAGAAGTTTAACCCAGTTGCACTTTCCAACTAGATATTTACATGTCCAACGCCATTATTCTTCCAAGTAACGCAGCATCTATGCCTCACGCGCAATTTACAATAAAAACGCGGTAGTCAGTATCCCTATCCCGTTAAGCTGAAAGTGCGTCATATATATGAGTTTGTTAAAGATTTGAATCAGGAATAATCTATTCAATTTGTTCTCAACTTCGATAAATGTTAGCAATGTGTTTACAAATTGAATACAAAATAAATATCAAGACGTTGGTTCAGATTATGATGTTTTCCTGAAATCACTTTAACTGTAGCTATGCTCAAATTGGCGACTTTGAAATTCCAACTTATTGAGAACATTTTTGTTTTCATTCAACATAATTATCGCTCCGTCTGCAGTCTCCTAATATTTATTTGAACAAAAGTTCAACCCAATAAACAATGAATCGAGCTTTGTTGTTTCCAACAAATTTGTTAGAAATGTAGGAAAAATAATGTTGAACGAATGTATTGGTCACTAAATTCTATTTTTTTTTCAATAAAAATTGCATGCGCCTAATAAGTTAGTCGGAAAACGGATAACAGCTATGAGGTAATATCCAAAGTTGTTTTCATATTTCTGTCTCAAATATCAATTATAAAAAAAATGTAGTAAAATCAAGAATAATTTCATATGACAGCTATTGCGTTAACAATTTAAACTACAACTATAATTACTCTCTCATGTATTTGTGAAACATTTACATTCATAACGAAAATAATGTTCTGCAATTTTCGTTGTGTTAAGAAAATTGTTTTGAATGATAAGCCTATACTATATGAAAATTGAAGAAACTTTTACTGATTCATTTCGATTTTAAGTTACCATAAACCCTCATTTGTATACGGTCTTATATTCTGCATCATCAAATTCATAGTAAATCAAGTATGCAAGATGGATATACGCAGATGACTAGACGATATATATTCGCGATTTTGGTTTCGCTGGAAAATGTCTTCCTATTAATAAACTAACTCGGTTTTATCAACATATTCTATCTTAGCTCTCGTCCATAACAGCATTGCTTATTGAATATGCGAGAAAATGTGTTATAAGTGATAAAACGTATCGAGTGAAATCTTCTAGACAATGTCGAAGTCGTCGATACGAAAGAAAAACAGGAATTATTAATCGTGTATTTACTATATGTTACCATATTCAGCCCTTCTTAAAACAAAGACTAACACTCAGTTTTTATCGCTTTTCCAAAATAACGAATTTTGACCCACCCATACATATTATTCATCAAGCGGCAGTCCTCAAAACATCACTCTTGAATATTTGTAATAATGTGTAATCATTTGCACTCAATCAAGGAAACTTAACAGAGTCGTATTCGAAAACTGAATTTAGAGCATTCAAAATAATTGTAACAATTGAAATATCACATTCATAAAGTTTTAAATGTTGAAAACACTCAATATAATTCATGGCATTCCATGAGCATTTGTGTTTTTTGCTTCCTTAAACGCATGAACGATATACATATTCATAATGAACGTAAAATGTTTCTGTTCGCTAATCGTGATAAAAATGTAAGCGCAGTATTGCTAATTGTGTTTTACTGCAGAAAAACTTGAATGCAGTGCACAAACAAGCTTATCAGAATGAACTTCCGCTGAAATATACAAATCATAAAATAATACATGTTGGATACTGCTACGAAGTTTCTCACTTGTACTAGCATCAAGAACAAAGTCAAATTTGTGAAACTGAAGAAAATAACTTAGTTATCTGCTTCGTGTTAGATTTGAAAACGATATACAATTTGCTGCGTCTTCTAGGCATGCTACGACAATGCCATGAACGGCTTTTAGAAAATTATTTTCTCGAATAATGGAAATAAATACACGAAGTTTGTCTTTAAACTGCTCACACATGCAAACAATTGCCTTATAAAGTTTGATGCTATTCACTGCTTCCATAATCTACAATGTAAGCTTGTCAGATGTTTTTTAATCACAATATTCGCTGAGCGCTGTAGACCATTGGGCTCAGACACTCACAGAGAACAATGTGGGATACGCTTACCCTCACATACAAAGTATTTTTTTGAAATATTTTTAAGACCGGATATTTTATATCGTCTTCTGTAATGTATTCTATGTATTTGACCTATAAGCGTATTACAATATACTTTAAAATGAAAATTCGAAACAGTGTTTTTATTCACCGTTGGACTGTTGTATTTCAAATTCTTCAGTTTTAAATGTATTGAACATAAGCACATTTATACATTTGTATAAAAATTTTGAAAAGACTATTGCCTCTTCAACCCTGAATATCGCATTTTCTATCTTGAATCTTTACCAAAATTCACTGATTAATGCTTGCAAAATCAATCGTGAATACCAGCACACTTTTTCATAGCGGCCTTAAACATAAACGTCACACTCTACAGCTGAACTCTTGTATCAAACCGCATTTACAGAAATCACGATACATTGAAAGGGAAATCAGAATCATATCTACTAACCTTGTGCGTCTATAAAATTGTTTGGAAAACAGAGAATGAGTTCTTTTTAAAACCAGCCATGTTGTAAAGATTATATTGTGATGAAACCGAACAATGTAAATATTATTGCGAAATCCTGTTTTTTAAACATAAATTTGAATGATTTTAGAATAAACTAAACGTTGTTCTTCCAATTATCGAGTTTTCATCAACACTACTAACGGTGAAAACTCTCGAACTCGTGAAAGGTTTAACATTGTGTGAATCAAGTGTTTTTACGAGGAATAATCAACCATAACAATGATATTTTTTTCGGAAACTGTGATTCTATTCCTTAGGATTTTCGAAACAACTGGAGTCATTAGCCACAAAAACAATGAAGATAGATTAAGGTACACAGCCATTCATTGGTAACCAAATCAAATTCATTGAAATCAAATCACACTAACCTATTTCATACAATTTTGACGAAGCTGGTTGATTCAAAAGACAGATAGTATAGGTCAGAATTAAATGGGACAAAAGGTTTCCTCCAATGACATGCACATAGGACACAAATAATAGAGCGACCACCATTAGATTAACAAACCACGATTTCGGCTTAGAGTAAAATTTGGTCGTTCACATCAACATACATTTTGAAATAATAACTACAATTTTTGTTAAATGTGTCTAACGAAAAATAATCATATAGACAAACAAATTAATATGAAACTGATTTCAAAGCAAGATATACTCAATTTCGATATATTTAGTCTGACATCGAAATCGCAATACAACACAGAAACACAATTATTATTTAAAACATCAAGAACAAACAACGTTTATGTCCACCAATTTCCGTCATGACCATGTCCGTGCTGATTGGTAATGAATTATTTTTATTAGAATTTCAAAGTTTTTGGTTCCAGCATAGTAAAAAGCATATTGCTTTATAGAACATCAGGAAATCAGAATCGAAAAACGAATAACATTGCAATCAAAAACAGCATTGAAATGATTACTGAGGAGTTTAATTATCAGGTAAAAGTGCAATAGGATCAATATGTTTTTCGTTCCTATACATGGGTTTTGTGGCGAAAAATGAATCAAGATTGATTAAAAATTGGCTTGCAATTTTGTTTCAAGTGAACAAGTCTTACACAACCGAGGTTTAATTTGATTATTTCGCGATTAAAACAGTCGAATATCATGTGTTAGCCTTTTACTTATGTGAGATTAATAAATGGAACATAGTTTATCATTATTCCCTTCGTTGAAAGAGCCAAATTTAGATACGTAGTAAATTCTATCATGTACAACGCGCAGTCGGATTAGTATCACTTCAGCAAATTTGCCTATAATATTTTGAATGGAGATTTCTCGGTAATTGTTGCACTTGCCTCTATCTCATTTATTCCTAAAAAGCGTGATGATCTCTGTGTCTCGCATATCATGTGGGACACACTCTTTCTGCCAGCACTGAAGAATTAAATAGTGAATAGATTTTAATAACGCTGCTTTTCAGCATTTAATGACCTCAGGTGAAATCCTGTTGTCACCAGTGGCCTTTCCATGTGCTAAGCGGTCTATTTTGATATTGAGCTCATCACGTGAAAGGGGAGTATCTAAATATTTAAAAGTCGACAATCGCTCGATGTTTTCAAGTACATGAGGTTAACCCGTGCTGTCCCCAGAAAGTAATTTATTCGGTTCAATGGCTCTTCTGATTATATTATACATACAGTGAACATTTCAAATGTCCGCAGCGTTTTAGATACGAAGACTTATTTCTGTCCAATAGTTATTTGCGCTTCGCAATGCAATCTGTTGAACCTTATATTTAGGTGCACTTAAACCTCGTTGGTTATTATCTGTTATCATACCTTTGAACCTAGAGTATTCTAACGGTATCTCGTCTACCACAACAATCATATCAGAAGCTTTTGTTTCATACCATTCTTTTGGTTGAGCTTCCTTAGAACCCAAAGTGAAAGGTGCGAATCGGAATATGCATTGTTTCATTGATTCTTATTTTTCTGGAGCCGGATAAAGTGACATTTTCTTGAGCGGCTTTTGCAACTTGCGCAGCTAGATAAGGTTCGCACATGCGGGTGGCGTATATCCTAGGCTATCCAGACAATTCAGCTCGGAGAAATCTGTTATCGTGATGATTCAGTTTCAAACAGACAACTGAGTAATCAGTGTCACCCTCTACGCTTTGATATGACCTGGTGAGAATTAATATATATATATAGATATATATATATATATATATATATATAATATATATGTGTGTATTAACATCAAAAGATTAAACCCATTCATAACTATATATATATATATATATATATATATATATATATATTATATAATATATATATTAATTATGATGCCGTTGCGCTTATGATGATAATCATAAAAATCGTTTTCGTACGCGTTTTCGACAGGAGGCCTGAACACAGGTATTTGTGTGTGAGATGAATGGAAATGTATTCAAATTACGTTTTACTTTCTTGGTGTTAGGTTTAAACACTGTCTTCATGCGTTCTGGCTTGTGTGATTATACTGAGAACATCATTCAATAGTGGTATACATGCGCAACTATTTTATTATTATTATTCCGCTATTTCGGCGCATGCAAATCCTGGTCATGCAGTTATTTGCTTATGAGTGTAAACAGCACAAAACCAAGCGTGATATTTCTAGTTGTAGAAAATGCATGTTAATGTGCATTTTTGATAATATTTATTGGTTTCACCGCAATCTACATGTGTATTAGCTTATGTGATGGAACATTTTATTCGTACCAACTACATAGAACGCAGTTTAAGGTACTAACGTGTTGTTGGTCTAGTAACTACCGTTTATAAAATAACAGCGATCATCGAATAATAAATGTTTCTTAATATTAATATATATATAAATAGGCCTATGAAGCTGACTAACGTCCTATAAAAATTATGTTCCGAGCAACATATTGGATTACTCTGTTTTATCATTCAACATACAATTTTATGTTTGCATTCTCACGAAAGTTCAACTGCATATGCTCGTTACGAAACGGTTGTGAATCGTCCCATGTAAATACATGCATATATGGATTTTTGGTTGAAGCATGGTCAACAAATAAATTGCTGTAAAGATCACCTGGGATTCATATGTGAAATACGAATTATTCATCAAGCAAACACGACCTTTGGTTGATTACTGAGCAGTTCAATTATCTGGCAAAACCTGGAAACCATATGTGTGGATGACGTGGATAATAGAATAAGCACAAGATTGCGATTAGTTTTGGTTGTACCAGCTATTTGTCCCCGTAAATTACAAGTTTACAGTTTTGTAAGCAATAATACATTGTAGATTTGCAATCTGCAACTGATAGCTCAATTCTTACTTCGTTTTCGTGATCCGCTTCCGGTACCTGCAAAATGAACAAAATCGAATACATTTCCGATCACGGACCTACAATTTGCTGGCAGTTGATCATTTTAAAACATATCATCACTCATATAGACAAAATGTCGTGATTTAATTTCATTTCGAATCTCACGATAAAGTCGCATCGAATTCAGCCGATTGAAGTTGCATTAAATTGATTCATTGATAAAATAACAGAGGAGCATTTGACTGGATGAAAAACTGCTACTTATTGCATTTAACGACACTGCCACGTTTGTATTTCAACTTTTCATGTTTGAGAAATTGAATGATATCTGTAATCTTGGTTTGTTTACGAACACAAGAAAATCATGGGTTTCAAACCGTCTAACGTACACGAGAATTAATCATTCTTGTTTTTTGCAAGGTAATGCACCATTACTTAACACTATTTCTAGCAAGCATACAAAAAGGTTTGCAGGAGCATCTTCATCCACCATATAATCAACAGTTAACAAAGTTTCAGTTTTCTGAAGGAGCATGTCATAAAATAATATAACAAGATAAGCTAACTTCCAAATAAATTGGTTTAAATAAATAGATTAGACCAATTAGTTGTGTCTTTCGAATATACACGAATATTTCGATACTTTTGAAGAAATGAAAATAAACTACAGCTTTATACAAAGCAGAATGATATCACTATTATACGTAACACAGATAAACATTTGCAACATGGAGTCACCTCGTTGACTGCCAAGAAGGGGACAGTTGAACGGAGATGGTAATGATATACCGATCTAATCAGGATATAAAGAACCGTGTGTATGATATATATTTTTTGCAAATCGGATCTACTTAGGGGAATTTTAATTCGAGATCTCAAAATGGTGGTTAAGATCAAAAGCATCCCATCGTATTATAATATGATGGATATATTTCGAAATGGAGATTCAGTTAGAAATTCAGTGAAGAGCTTTTATTTGCTGGTAACCGCGAAGACATTGGAAGGATTTATTAAACAAAAAATTAGACAGAACATATCTTTTGTGCGAGGCAATAAGGGCAAATTGAGGCTCTACTCTGGATGCAGTTTCATTGTTGATGTTGAACACCGTTCGTCATAAACACCAAAGAAAAACAATTGAAATCATCGTGGTGCTTTCGAAAACAGTGCAATTCACAATTATCGATTATTTGAAAGTTCGATCCGCTTCAAATACATAACCGAGCTAATCATCCACCTGAATCACTTAACTACAAATTTCGCGAAATCTGGGTTATATCCACATCAATAATCATGATTTCAAATATGATGGAGAACGACAGACTACTAGCTTAGAACATGTTAAATATGCCTAAAAAGCCTTAGTCATTTGTACAGAATGGATAACGGTCTTATTATTAACGATCTTTCCCTTAGTGATTCAAAAACCTGAAGTCAACCATTGGGTACAAATCCCTTACGATATAATAAACTTTTGCGAAACAGATAAGAATGCTCTCACATTTAAAGAAAAGTTTCTTTCAAAACTTGCCCTTGACCGCTTATTTTGTAGGCATTCTATGAAGCGTCACCCGCAAGTCGGAAAGTTCCATATACTAATGTCTGATGCTCATCGTCTTCAACATGCAAATCACAACGTTCTGCCGAGTCTGTATAGCCATATGAGCGCTGTGCAAGATAAACTATAATGAGAATAGGAAGGTTTAGTGATTCTGAAGATGGGAGCATTAAAAACGCATGCGCTTGTGTTGTACATTTGTGGATTACATCAAACGAAGTACTTTGACAAAGGGCTTCTTCTACACAGAATAAAGAAATTTTGTTTCGCCTCATTGCAGTGCAACCATTTATAAATACAAAATGAAAAACCAGAATCCATTTAGTAAATTTTGTTGGAAGTGAAACACATTTAAATCGATTTGCACAGCCGAATATTTTGTAAACGGAATTTTGACCAAATGTTTATGAACTATTTATTAATCATATAGCTCACTGTAGTATGAGAGTGTAGTTGCAATGAATTGATGAAAAAACATCAAACTCTGTTATGGCTTAAGACCTCTGTGGTCTCAATTGCTGAAAAAATGCCTAACTATTTTTATCTTCGGAATACAGGTGTGGTTAAACCTTTTGCGAAACAAGATTAACCCTGGTCCCACCAGAATGTATACATATATACATTCCAATAATTAACAACAATAGGAAAGCTTCGTGCTTGTCGGAGGATTTATAATAGTATAATTGTTTGATATTTGAATGCCCCGTAGATATTACACCTTATGTGTACTTAAATATAACCTGAAAAAAAGAATCGTTATTTTCTGCAGATTTCCAATTATCAAGACACCAGAGATATGTTGCTCACTCTATTCATGTTGCATTTTGCACGGCATTCTATGTCACTAGAACAATAATTCGTAATTGGTTTCAGCTGTTGTTATTGTTAGTCCGAACAAATAGCATCAGAATGTACACAGTTTATCGAATTAAAACAAATCCAGGTAGTATTGACAATAATGGTGAAATATTGGCGAGGTTAGATCAAGTCAGCATATTTTATTCCAGGCATCTTCCAAAATGTACATCGAACAGACCGTAAAACCGGGTTTCGAGTTAACGGAATTGTTACCGCTATTCAGTCGGATTGTTTAAATAAAGTGCTCTTTATGTGATTTATAATGATTATAAATCGACACAATTCAAAAGTCAATGCTGTATAATTGAAAATCATCGATTAAAACCTCAACGAACCCGGTGCTCCTAAAATAAAGAAAAAAATATTGTTAAAATATAGTGTACCTCAATGCCACTGGTACTGGCAAACATTGTATGACCATAGAACACATTCGATAAATGTGACAACATCAAATTACCGAGAATAACAATTATAAGTACTGCTAAAATAAATTGCACGTATACAAAGGTTTCACGATGTTTGTCATCATTTGCTTGATAAATAGAGACTATGTCTTTCAAAAATTACATCAGCAAAATAGTTGCAATCAGTTTTTTCACCGAAATCTATGGTTAATTGCTTTCACACGCTCTACAAATAAGTGGCTGTTTAACAATTCAACTAACTTACTATCGAGAAATTACCATGTATATATTTGCTCACATCCACTACAATGGATGTGAAATTGTGATGCTTTTCTATTTCAGAATTATAAAGCGTAAACTATATGATATGAGGAAATATGAAGTTCGCATTTTTGTAACTTCGGTAATTAATGAAATAAATTTCGCTCACAATGGAAATTTTCTGCAGCTTAAATAGTTGACTAATATTCTGCTTTCTGACACATTTTTTTACGAGGAAGGGCATCTTAAATCACCAAACATCAAAAATGTAGTTCCTTCGGTGATATTTCAAACTCTAAAATTTGTTGTTGAAGCTTTATCGTCCTGAAGCCAAATATCATCATCGTCAAATCCTTATTAATTTTTGTGTTTGGTCAAATTGCCAAAGAGCTATATTAACCAGTCAGCAATTCAATTTTTTAAAGAGTCGTATTCTAAATGCATTATTCATCATTCGATTTGAGACCTTAAATGAAATCGATTTTAAATATTAGACATGAAAAACGTATAAACAACTAGCGTATAAAAAATATTAATCTTGACCACAATTGGCTTACATTCTCGAATATATATTCATTATCATCATGTTACTCATGATAATGGTTAAGCAAGTAAAAACAATACATAATTAGCTAATCATTGCACAAGCTGATGTCGTCGCTTAGCTTGATGATGAATCCTACTGAATAACGAACGTAAATATCCGTCAGTCCGATTTAAACGAATTGACAAGCATTGGGTCCTTTTCACGAAGTTTATTACTGCGGCGCGATGCAAGCATATGATTTAATCCATTCATACATAACTGGCTTTGGTTACGTCTCATGTATCTGCTACGTTATTTAAATCACGAAAGACATATTTTGATTCTGCCTCATCAGTGGATATATTCGTAAATCTCAATTTGATCGTAAGCAACAGTTGTTTTCACAATGAATTTAAACTGAATAACTAACCACACGGTTTGATCATTTACAACACATAGAGTATATCGAATTTAGGCCTCCTGCCGGTATTTAGCCATGAGTGAGTGCAGGCATTACGACATATGTTCAATGGAATTAAACCAATCCGATTAAACCAGTCTTGTTTTGTTTACTTCATGTCTGAGGTTTTGGATCACACATAAACATCGTATTAGGCAAATTGACCATGTATGTTGATCATGCCTGCTTAACTTGACACCCAACCCTTGCATATAATAAGGAGATCAGCGTTGAAGAAATAATATAGGTGGTGGTGACGTGAATGCCACCTGATAATTTTCCTGACTATGAATACGTTTCTGTGTCAGATGTATACCGCTACACAAATATACACTAAGTGATTGAATAGTATATTTGTTGCATTCGTGTACACAAATTCATTGAAACAGTTGCTTTCGCAAAGCAGAGATTCGATATATACGGGCTTAACTGGGTAAATCGAACAAATAAGCAATCTTGTTACATGTAAATAATTTTTGATTCACTAAAACTGTTAACAGTTGGACATCACATTGTTAATTCAAAGAATCACGGAAAAGTAAGTATATTAATTTTATAATAATTTTGCAAGGTTTTTATACGCTACAAATAATTGAATGTTCAAGCAATTCAAACAGTTTAATATTATAACAGGGTTAGTGAAACATACTTACCAACATGATATATTATCAGTAAAACAAAACACAGTTCTAAGCGCATTTTGTCGGTACCAATTACCGATAGGTAGTTTGAATAAGATTTACATATGAATGTTCGGCCAATCGATTTGTAGTTATCAAATCTAAATTTTATTGGAAGCATTAGCTTCAATTTGATTGGAAGTTGAACCCTGTTCATGTTCTTATTGATATCGGTCATATAATAGCGTTGGTTTATGACGAAAAAAAATAATTTGATGTACATTGCTCTTGATCGAAAATTATTTTGAAATTCAAGATGAAAATTGATACACACCTCCGAAATCGCACGTGCGATTATCACATAATACATGCAATATTGGGTCTAAACCAAGTCAGGAGAGAATTTCAGTTACTTATTCAACACGAATTTTGAAAAATTCTTCGTGGCTCGATTAATATGCTCACGTCCCGTAAATACTTCATAATAGTTGTAGATTCATGTTCAACATACTTGCATGTTAACCAGGCAATTCTAAATTGGTTTACATAGTTTAGCATAATTTTCTCTGAATCAAGCAGAAACAGCATGGTATTGTTGGGAATTTATTTGAATAGAATGGCTTTATTACAAATTCGTCAGTGTTGATGTAGATCATTCTCTCTATCCATACTAAATTATGAAATACAAATTTGAGTAAAATGACACTATTTCAAATTATGCTAGCGAAATCTTATTTTGCCATGATGTTCATAATCATGCTTGTCATCTGAATTACATTTTCGCAATTTTTGCGTGACATTCAATTCTGCCGTGCATAATATGAATTCAATCAAACGTGTTTTATGTTCTCAGCTAACTCATAATCCTATTTATTTACGCAAATTCTCAATTTTGTCGAATCAGCTAAGGCCAATTCTTGGATGTGCAATTTTCAGCGAATTTCGAAACACACAAAATTGTAGTGAAAATTTTGTCCAAACATGGTGGTTACTACATTTCTTCATCAACTGCATCGTATGCCAATATTGTCAATCAAAACTGAAACAAAATTTTGTTTAGTCGACAAAGTTTATCTTCATTTCGTGATCTGTTGGTCAATTGATTTTACATTTTAGATGTTATTATTGGAAATGCTGATACGTAGTTCACAGAAATAAAATGAAATCCCTCTTTTTCATGCTATGGCGAATATTAGGACGATTGAATCGCTGTTCAATTCACTTTCATGTTTAACAATAATGTTTATCAGTTGTGGCTAATGCATCATGTCCTCTGAAAGATATTTTTCTTTGAAATCGCCCTCATTAGCAAGAACATGCGCTTGTTGATGGATTCCGAATATGATATTATTTGGAAACTCATCACCATATTTGAGCTCCACAGTAGTGTCGACACTACTGAATAATTTATCTAGAATCCCAGCATCACGATCTGCCGAGGACAGAGATGATTGTTTGACAGAGCTGTTCCATAAATACGCATGACCTGTTTGGGCCCTGCGCTGGTTCATATAGACAGAAGCGGTTAATACCAACTAAGGCAAAAAACCCCAACAAGCTTTACTGTACTATCATTTTTTAGTCATGGCAGGTGTGACTGACATTATCTGACAGATTGGTTCGATTGCGTGATCGGTACACACAATACGGATCACGGTGAATATTGCGTATTCCATACATAGCCCAACGACAGATTGTGAAGATATCAGAATTTTCCATCTAATTAACATCATTCATACACGCCAGGAGTAGGTCAACCGCCTCAGCCAGAGGCCATTCCATGTTTAGTTCAAACCCTGCTTTATCACTTCGACGTTATTCAGATCAACGATGTGACCTACGTCCAACACCTGTTCAAATTGTGCTGAATCTATGATCAGTGATTCATATTCGTAGTAGTGCGTACAGCTTAGCAAATCGATGTCTCTGTTAACTTAACCCAATAATGAGTTTTCTTTATGTTTGCTTGATATATACTCAGGAGTAACACTTGCAGTTGATTTTGTATACAAAATTTATCTCGAACCTCGAAAGATCTTAACGTTTAGATGTGCTAATATGAATTAGAGAGAATTACCCCTTTGATTACTCGCACCCTTGCGTTAGTTAAAATTCAACTCATCTTAACTGAGACCTCAATAACGTAAGATCTATAAACTGTTGCACGAAAATAATTTTTTTTGGTTGCATGGTATTTTACTTCTATTATTTGTCGTTCAGTTAGGATCTCAAGGTAAAAAAACAGCATACCAACGAACTTTTCATTGATGTGCTCGCTTCGCATAAGTGGCATCGATGCACATGATATCTTCTTTGTAGAATAGGGATTTCTCTGATTAATTTATTACTTTTTCAACGTTTGCAAATGAGTAGCGCAAATTTACATCCTTTTCGATTATCATAAGATAGGCAGTATTCCTTATTTTGAAATTCGGCGTCCGAGGGAGCCCGTTCGAAAATGAGCGCTTCTCTACTGCTGAGTCCATCTTCTTTCTAATCTGAATTTTTGGATCCATGTGGTTGACGAAAAATAAAAATTATTCCAAACTATCGCGTTTTATAATGACAAATATATAATCGACAATCATCTTGCTAAATAAATGAGTGATTTTAAAAAACAAATAAAGAAAATGTGTTTTCGCCCATGCGATACACCTTTTTCACTTGTAGGTTGTGCGTCTATGACCTCAGTGATTATTAAATAACTACTTTAAATATGGTGTTATGTTTTCATAATCTTTCGTGGTTTGTTGTCACACGATACAATATTGTGATGCCTGTTGTGAAAATCTGGTTATGAAATTGGATGACAAATTTACGTGATCAAATCTACGCATGAGAGTTGGTGACTTGAGAGTTCGTTACTTGAATAATTCTTGACTGCAATATTAGTCACTCATTTCCTCATTATTCAATGGTTTTTTTCAAACACCTCAAAAGTTTGATTTGTCACACTTTACTCAAAAATGATGTGCGAAACATTTCACGCATCATGCAATTTGATAAGATGACACAATTATGTCTAAAGCAACAAAGGTGCTTTCCTGTAACAACAATTGTGAAAATTGATGATTCAATCCGTGAATTGACAAATGACAATATATGGAGATTGTAAGTTTACCTTCTACACGAATGTAGTCAGCGCATAGGTAATAATCTAACCTTAAACAATTGAATCATTGAAGCATATAGGTGAACTGATGGTGTCCGTAGTCACCGTACGTTGCAAGCAAAAAAATAAGGTTTCTCACTGAAGGTTTGTGAGACCTTAACATCTTTTTTCTTTAAAAACTAAGAAAGTCATACAATCACAAACGTTTGTTTTTCACCGTTTTGTGAACCGGAAGTGCACCTCTAAACAAGGATTAGTCAGCTATGGCGTTTGAAAGCGAGCTTGTGTGTGTAATAATCACTTGTAATGTGAACTCTCAACAGTTTGGAAATTACATGAAAATCAAACGTAATTTTTTTGGACCCGATTGCGTATTGATAATATAAAGACATTTGAGTGCAATAGGTCTGATTTGATTTTGGTTACCGTCTTGCTTCTGGAACAGAAGTGTGCTAGTTATGACAGGTAACATCGAAACATTGTAGTCAACCCTCATCGCAAAATCAGTTATACCGATGATCAGGGAATATACGCTTGCGTTGTTTCACGCTTCGTGAGAATCAGCAGTTTTAGTTGTCAATTGTCCCCATAAAGTGCATCAACATCAATCTGATACAACTCATCAGGGACGAGGTGCGTTTACACAGCGGCCCACATTCATAAAATAAAATAAATAATGGGGCTAATTCTCGACGAAACCAAAAATTGAATTGAGTAAGGTAATTAACAGCTGTTTAACTCCGCATGAGGGCCGTTTGCTAGAATGTTGCTCTCACCTTATTGTCTGCCAGTCAGCTGACTTAAAAATGTTGACCGCCTCCTTTGCTATGCAGCTAAGTACCCAGCATTAATAGTTTCACATTGTCTAGATTGCGCTTTAACCCGTATTTGAGCCTGCCACGCGAAAGCGGAATCAAGATTATGCGATCTATATCCCAAGGCATGGCATAGACTTTGTCCGCTTTTTTATTATCGATTATGGTGTAAATGTGCGTGGAAATCTGCATCATGCAAACCCCAGAACAATCAGTAAATGTGATTCCAAATATGATATTGTTTATGTAAAATGAATGCGGCTTCATTTGTGAGTGTATCTGAACGCAATGGATAGTTTTCTACATTTTATAAGTTAAGCGAATCGTCGCCTGGATCATGCTTTCACGCATTTTGCTCCACATGTGCAATTCGCATAACGCACACAATCTCTATCATAACATTTATTCTCCGAATATTCTGACGGGTATATAAACCTCATCAATTAACGTTTTACATACCGTTTTGGATAACGTGCTTTATCCGCTTTGGAACGCTTCAGGGTGCGCGTATTATGAGTCGCTTTTGTTGCTGCATGAGTGTTTTATTTTAAAGACAATGGAACAATATATTTTATTGAAGACTTGTCTTCGATGAGCGGAACAGTGTCGTAGTACAGCCTGTTTTTTTACCACTAATATTTATCGTTTAACGGTAAAACAATGGCGAAGTAGCTACGCAAAATACGAACTTTTGAACCGTACAAATTGAAACATTTTTCATTGCACACAATAAAATAAAAAATCGATTTCAAAATTCACGTGAGAATTTCAAAAACAATCTTAGTTTATATTTGGTTTCAGAAATTTAAATTACATTCTCACATTCGTGGTGGAACAATATGATTGAAGTTTTGTTGAAATGCCCTATCACTGGATAATTCGCTAAATCGATTTATCATGCTTGCTTACTCAAGATAGATCATTGAGATTACGCTAACTGCAGGTGACCATTTTTAAGAATTTGAATTGTGATGCTTCACAATTTTTCACATTTTGCATATATAAGGGAGACGATCATTACTTCCATCAGTTTAACTACAATGTGTTAATTTTTGTCAATAGAAATGTGTATCAAATGTTCAAAGAGTGATGTATCAACTAGCTATATTTACGTTAGACCTACAGCGAAATGTTTTTCGATTTAGTGACGCAACCCAGACGAATCTAGTATTTGGCAAGTCTGCTTCAAATTTGTATTAAAGGAAGATTAATTGGGCGCGTAATACATAAGCAGTTATGATTTGTTTCGTTTAATTTGGGTTTGAAACATAAGTACAATAGTTTAGACTTTCAACAAATTCAATCTATCCAATACATTCCCAACAGAATAGTTATTTCAAAATATGTATGTCATCTCACAGTGCAAACTAAAGTTTTTCAACTCAACCATCAGTGTCAGATCCTAAAATGAAATTCCCACAAGTAGATCCGATTTACAAAAAATATTTATGAGCTACACGCGATTCGTTATATCCCATTAGAGCGCTACGTCTAACATATGTGACACATCTGAAACATTGTTCTAATTATTCTTGAATACAATAAGCGCTGAGTTAAAACACTTTGTACGAAGTGAATAAATATTTTAAACGTGTCTTAATGTTGAATCATGCGAGGATAATCCTATCAGAATGGCGCATATGAGAAATAGTAACACACGTAATCAGCAATGTATGTTCGCCAATGCAATAAACCAAATTCGCCCGTATGTTGTGTTTCAAGCGACTGTCGCGCTTATTAAATAACCATTTAGAGCTGGTTGTATGTTTTCTCAACCGTACGCTATTTTTAGACCAACGATAACCTACTGTACTGCAAGGTGTGTAAATCCGGTGATGTAAATCCATGACGAAATTACGTTATCAAATGAAATTTTTTTGTCCTGGGATTTCGTCACTTCAGTATTTGTTGACTACAAATATTGGTCAAATATGTAATCTGTAGTTAACGTCATTTCAACAACCTTTGAAAAATTGATGTGGCGAAATGTATTCGAAATTTATTGGCGAAATGCTTCACGGATCACGCGAATTGTTGAGATGACAGAATAATGTCTGATGTCTCATCATTTTCTGTGTGCAAAGCACTTGGTATTCCCTATTAGAAAGTTGGGTAATTCATGTTTCACCTAGTGAATTGAAAGAGAAAAATATATCATGATTGTAAATATCACGTCTGCATGAATATGGTAAACGTATATGTGCAAATTAAACCAAAATTAATTGAATCGCAGCAGAGCGTATTGTTGAACTTGAGGTGCACCTGGACGCCATATTGAGGTCAAAAAATGATGTTTTTAACTTTAAGTTCAAAAACGGTCATACATACACCTAAGGTTATTTGGTTGCACCTTGATATGAACCCGCAGTGTAAATTTGAACTAGGCTTAGTCAGGATTCGCGTATAGAACCGTACTGTTTGGAACATCTAGGTCGTCTGTTTTATCGCGTCTAAAATAAAACAACCATTTTGGCGTAGCAGTTCGTATGTTGGTCATATAATATTTTGAGCGTATCCTGATTCAAATTCGTTTGCGTTTTATACTTGCGTAGCAAGTGAATTCCCAACTACTCATTGAACAAAGTTATGTATCTCTACCATACAGCACAATTATAATCCCATGAAACTTTAACGAATTAGCGATAAATCATCAGTCCCTCGTTCGAATGAAAACTTGTCCCGATTACACGGTAGGTTTCCGCGTTGAGACAGTTTACCTCTGTTATATATGCTGAGGTGATTATTCTGATTTGATTGATGCAATCGGTAATATTTGTTCCTTTGTAAGTAACATTATATTCAATTACATGTTAAATGATAGTAAGGATTTCTCCAATCACTTGCAGAAACAATAGCATTTTATATGAAATAATTTCATCTCATATTATTTTATGATTACCCCGCCTCAGTATTTCCGCATTTCAAATTCGGGACAGTATCTGTATCGTGCTTCTCACAACCGGAATCACAAATAAGTGTTTGTTATTTTATTCAAATACAGGGGCTATCTTCAGAAACTCATTCAGTGTTATGGTTTTTATTTCAAATTTTCCCGAAATTCATCCCTATGAAAACACCGAAACAGTCCTCACATTTGATGCTGTAGACGATGTTAATAACGCTAGATGATGGTGATTTATTAAAGAGGTGCATCAAACCTTAACCGTATAGCAACCTGTTTCAACATATATGCTTATTATGCCATAAATTCTTGAATCCTAAATCTGAAAACTAGAATCATGTGTTTATCTTTGTTATCTGGAGCGGGACCTTTGAATCGGCCGTGCTCAAAATTAATGTTTTCATGCATTTTTATTTTTCCAGTCAACACGGAACCTTTCGTTTTTGGAACGTTTTAACATGTCGCTTACATGTAAACGGAGGAAGTTTGATCCCCAGCATGCTTTGAATGCTGCGAAATATATTTATTCTGAAGGATGAAAAATATGCTGCGCCGGTCAGAAAAATGCGAGAAAACTCATACATGGGGGTTTAAAATCGTGCAGCATGACTTTTCACCAACATCCATCACAATTACAAAGCCTAATGCCTGCGGATGAAACCGAAGCTGTTTTGATTTCGAATGTGACTGGCAATCTCAAATTTTCCCATCAAAGATTGACGTCCTTATTATTCGTATTGAAATTCTGTGTTCAAATTATTTTGATAAACTGAAAATTCGTTTTAACGAATGAAGTTTTCTTCTTCTTCTTCTCTGTGTTATCTGTGTTATCTAAGTGTTACCTGCGTGTGTTAGCTGTGTTACCTGTGTGTGCTATGGATATTATGTGGATTGCAATAATGATGGTGGTCATTTTTTTCGTCATATGTATCGAAAAATCAAATTGTATGTTGACAGACAAAACTGATCAATCAAATCTCTTGCTAAAAACAAAACATTTGATAGGATGTTGGTTCATGCAATAGGCTTATTTATATATTTTACTTACAAAAACATCGAGAATTCGAGAATCGTTGTTTTCTAAAAACCAGAGCCGTCGACCAAATTCCTAATTGAATATCCGTTGCGAAATATATTCGTGAAATTACAGTAGGAAATGATGCATTTGAACCATCAGTGCCAGAACTAATACCAAACTATTGAAGAGGAAATCAGAAATGCAAAATTGTATAGTCTACACACAAACGCTTATACACGTTTGGCGAACCCTGATTCCAAATCATGCGAGCTTTATAAACGCATAGCAGGTAAAATCTCAACTACGATCTGATCAGATCTATGAATCATCAGAAAAAAGCCAATTAATAATCCTATAGAAATTAATCGCTATAGCGATCCATCATTACTCCATCGTCAGGCTGTCTACGTTAATGCAGTACACGGGGTGTTTTCTCATTGCGAAATATGGAAGATTGATTTTTTTGATATGATAAATGCTGTATTTTATTTTTGTTTCTTTATAAGTAACGAAATCCATATTTAAACGTTGAGCGACAATGCAGATTTTTCTGATCTCCTGCACAAAGAATAAAATTCGATATGATGAAAGTTCATTTTGTAAGCTTCCATATTCACATGAACTTTTAGAATAAGTTTCATTTTCATAAGTGTTGTTTTCTTCATGTTCCAAGTTGTTAATTTACCTTGTGACATCGCTGAACCATCGAGAACCTTGTGCAGCAGACAGCAAATCAATTTGTGTTTTAATCTCAATTATCATGCGTTGTCAACATTCTCATTTCTAAAACATAATATTGATAGACAGAAAATGTATTCTTATTAAATATTGGTCAACTCTCCACCACATATTGTATCCTAAGCAAGAAGGCTTTATTACGCATACAAAGTGTTACTTCTTCTCTGAATAATCAATATAAACGGTCAATTTTTCTCATTATATCAATCGAATAAAAGTGACACAGTCATTGCCAGTTGACAAAGCGTCTCAAATTCGTAAATATACCTAGCTCCTCTGTCTAACATTGACCATTTTTTAAACAAAACTTAAATTCTGTTTACTGGGTTGTTATAACGTGAATAACAACTATTAACCTTAGTCTGATTGCTGATTGCTAGATTTCACCGTTCGCCTCGTTAAATGACAATAATTCCGGATGGAAAAATTTGACCGCCTGCTTGTAGGCGACCGCTATGAGATTTAATATAACGACTTTATAATTTCACATATTGATGTTCGGCGCTGTGTCACTTATATTTGACGTGCCTTTCAAACGCACGATTAAGGAATTCTTGTTATCGATTCTAATTTAAATCTCCGTATATTTCAACCCCCTGCATCAGGCTAATGGAACTCGAATTTGAGGTCATGCCATCGGTTACTGGTGTTTGCCGTCATCCATTGCAAACAGTGAGATGAGGTTTTGTGACCATTGGAACAGTCAATAATTGGTTAACAAGGTAAAACTTGAATGTCGGTGTTCCATAGGGTTCGTACAGCAGATCACGATGTTCAAACACGAATTTCCATAGTGATTCGTGGTGAAGAACCCAATGCGCTCATAAATGAACAATGAAATGTGTTCCTCACGATTCGCGAAATTAAAATCTAATTCAGGTTTTTGGCATTCCAGTTTGAAATTCTCCACCGTTTATCCACTTTTTGAAGGCTGACTGAAATGAATTTCACTGTGTGCATCTGATGGCGGCAAACAGCCAGAAAGCGGTATTGGAGGATAATTTTGGGGGATCTGAGCAAAACATCACTTTTGTCAACAATAAGCGCTTCGGTTTCTTGAACACAAAACGCTGAGTATACATTGTTTAAACATCGTGGGTCGTTGTACGAACTTGATGTAAAAGTAGCAATCAACCTCGATCTTGGTTATGATTTATCCACCGTATTAGTGCTCACTGTAACTTATCTTGCAGTTTCCATCTTATGAGAGCAATAAGCCAAAAACATTTAGTGGATCGTAAAATAGGAAAAATTTGGATAAACCGTCACTTCGGTCATTTGTCATCGCACGAACGACTATATGATTCAGTGTTTGATCATCGTTTTTCGTTGTACGAATCTTATGCTACAGTGGAATTGAAGTGTAACTTTGTTACCCATTTTCCCACTGTTTCGCTAGCGTACCAGATCGTACGTGGGAGATATACTATTCCTAGCGAATACTGATTTTAAATCACGCGAGCATAAAACTTGCATAGCACATGAATAACCAATAAATGTTTGATCAGATTTATGTGACGCCACCATACAACCCAATTATGTTGTTGACATACGTCGGTCGATGTACACCATGGATGTACATCACAATCGCATGAAATACATGTTTTGCAGATTTTTAGATGACGAAACCGTCCGATTCGGGAGGAACAATTTCTTCCGCAGCGCTTACGGCGATAGTCAGAAGTCTGTTTCATTGCATCAGTTGCATTTCGGCGGCGTTATCTGCGTTCAGCAGCCAAAAGCTTTATCTCATTCTCCCCGGCTTGCATACTACGCTTCAGACAATGCCTACAAAATTAGCGGTCATGTACAAGTTCTTCTTAGCTGGCGGTGTAAATGTGAAGAGCTTTCATATTTATTTTGCAAACAACTTCGTACGACAAGTGCGGTCTGCCTAATGGTCGACTTCCTAATTGCAACTCGGCATAGATCTTTCGGAATACGTCCATTCCCCATTCTATAAACATTGTTAGTCCACCGCAGGTGGTGCTGACGTAATAGGGTGAACATACTCTGTAGACCCTGTTTTCAAAGCTCTTCGGCGTTAGTCAGTCTGTCCATCCACGATATGTTCAAAATTGGACGAATGCTACGTAGATGGGAAGCCTTCAGCTTCCGTTCCTGTCTGGCTTGGGTGGTCCAGGTTTCACTGCCGTATAGTAAAGCATTCAGTACGCACGCTTTGTATACCATCATTGTTGTCTTTACATTCAGCTTGCGGTTACCTTGAACGCAAGATGTCAATCGACAAAAAACAGCTGTTCTGCAATCTGCTTATAAATCTGCGTTTCTAGCGAGAGTTTATTCGCAAGGGTTGAACCAAAATATGAGAAGAGGTGTACTGATTCAAGCTGAAAATTTCCCACAGTGATGATTGGTGGCGATACAGTTTCTCGACCAAGGACTTCGGTCTTGCTCATGCTGGTGGTTAGACCAATGTCTTTGCATGCCGACGAAGAAGAGTCCATTATCGAATGTAGGTTTAATTGGGAGTGAACAATAAAGGCTGCATCTTAGGCAAACAACAGTTCACGTATTATCACATCTTGTACTTTGGTATTCGCTTTCCAATGCTCAGGTTGAAAAGATTACTATCACTTTGAATGTGTATGTAAATGACTTTCTGTTCTCGTCATTAAAGCGTGCTTCAGACGCAGAGCTAATGAAATGCCGATAAACGTTGGAGCAAGAACACACCCTTGTTGACGCCTCGGCGAATTTCAAATGCTTTTGAACTGCAACAGTTAAATGGACTGAGCTATTTCTGCCTGAGTGGAACGAAATACCGAGTCTGAGCAGCCTCGAAGGGCAGCCAATCAGATCAAGCATTTTTAAAAGACGGTTTCTTCTGACTTATTTGAATGCCATATTCAAATCATGAAACACAGCGTAAAATTGCAGAAGCTGTTCCCGAAACTATTCTGAAAGTTGGCTCCAATAGAAGATCATGTCAACGGTTCATTTTTTCTTGCGAAAGCCACAGTGAGATTCGTAGTGAATACTATCAGCTACAACTTGCAGCAGGATCTTCAAGAATTCAGCGAATAAGTTGCCCAGTACATTCATAAGGGTGATCACTCTGTAATTGTTGCAGTCGCCTTTGTCACCCTGATTCGTAAATAGCGTGATGATATTTGTGTATCGCGTCTCTTGTGGGAAACCTTCCTTTTGCCAGCACTGGAGTAGCACATGATGAAGAGGTTGCAATGATGCTGCTCTACCGTCGTTGATGACCTCAGGTGGAATTCCGTCGTCATCAGGGGCCTTCCTTTTCACTAAGCGATCGATGGCTTCATTCAGCTCATCAAGACTAGGAGGGGTATCTAGATGTTTAATGTTCAGCAACCGCTCAACATTTTCAAGTGCATGCGATAGAACCGTACTATACCCAGAGTAGAGAGATAAAAAGTGCTCTACCCATCTTTCCATCTGTTGGGTTTTGCTGACAATCAGCTCACAAGATAAAGACTTGATGGGAGCCGTTTTAACTTCATACATGCCGTGAAATTTTTCGGGATCCGCAGCCTCTTGGGTATTGATGCTATCTGAAGTCCCATAAAAATTGATCGATTCAGCGATAAATCATCACTCCCAAGTTCGAATGTCGACTGCTCCCGAATACACGGGAGGTTCCAGTTGTGGCGACAGTTTACCTGTATGGAAAATGCTACTGTGATCAATTCGATATGATTCATGCTGCATTTAGTTCAATTTCATTTGTAAGTAACGAAATATTTAACAACATGTTAAACGACAAAATAAATTGCTTTAACCTCTTGCACAAAACAAATACTATGATAGCCCGTTGGTTCATCTCATAAGCCTCTATGTATACAGGAACATTGAGGAGAATTTATAATTTAATATGCGTTGTTCGCTTCATGATTCAAGCTGTGAATACACCATTTTACATCACTCGATCAGCAAGACGTAAGTATAATATACAGCGTATCGGTTTTTCTTGTATTCTCAATTCATATTCGTAGTCATTAATTTCATCATGAACACCTCCGTCCACCTCCCTCCTCTCGTAATCATCAGAGAGTGCAATCCACAGTTAGCATACATCAGAACTCAAGCACAACTGAACTGGGGTTAGAATAATTCACCTGCAATGCAACTCGATTTTGTAAAATATATTTGATATATTCATTCATTGTTAGTTTTCGAGAAATACACCGTCACAAATTATTTTGTCAACAATCACAAATGAGCATACTTTTCGAAATGAACCACTCACTGCAAATACCTAAATAAACATGGTATTCAGAAGTATTTTCCAACATAAATATCAACGGTCTGAATAATTTCAGCATATTTGCGTTTCTGGATGGTGGAATGCGAAAGCAGTTTATTTGTCTTATACAAAATACCTCAACCTGTGGATGATTTTAATGTCAGAAATCAAATGGATACATGCATGCATTGATCTCACATACACAGAAACAGATAATACAACCAGCTTTAAGCGTATGCATTCCTAAGTTTTGGGAGCGTAAGATCATTATGCGAATGCGATTGAAACATCGATAAATGGTTTTCATGTCGCGATTTTATCTCGCAGTAGAATAATGTTTGCTGTTCATTCACATGATCCCACATTCAAGATCCGCATGTACTCTGAATAGTGGACGGATCCTGAAAGAAATTGAGCTTGTATTACACTCTAGGATAAGGTTGGTATGACTTACATTTCCAATCACATCAGCCCATAATCATATGGTCAGTTTGTGAACCAATGTCCATCAATGAAAAAGTTAATTCGAATACAATTCCATCCATCTCACAAACAAATAAGTGTGTTATGCTTTGTGATCAGGACGCTCGAAAAAGCGAATTAATTAATTAGGCACCATGTATATGAGCAATTTATCTTGTGTTTCTGTAAATTGTTTAAACAATTAATTTTAGGAATTGAACCAAGTTTTATTGTAGGACAGCACACAGTGCCTGATCTAACGCGTTCACCTAAGCACGTTATACAAGAAAAAACGCATAATTCAATTGTGGGGATAGGCAATGTTTACTAGCTAAACATGGACAAAACTCGAGCCTATTACTCGCATTATGGACCGTCGAGTACAGCATGATAGATATTTCTATTAGAATAGCGCACATGAGAAATAGTGACACTCATAATCAACGATGTATATTCGATAAGGCAATAAACCGAATTGTTTTGTTTGTTTTAGCGAGCGACCGACGCGTGTTGTCAATAACCATTTAAAGCTGGTTGTATGTTTTCTCAACGGCTTGTGATTTTTAGACCCACGATAACCTACTGTACTGCGAGCTGTGTGAATTTATGGATGACGTAAATCCATGACGAAATAAAGTTATCAAATGAAATGTGTTGACTTGGGAATTTTCGTAATTCAGTATTTGTTGATTACAAATATTATTCAATTACATAATCTGTATTCAACGTCATCTTCACAACCCTCGAAAAATTGATGTGGCAAAATGTACTTGAAATTTATTGGCTGATCATGCACTGATCATGCAAATTGTTTAGATGCCAAATTATTGTCTGAAGTCTCATCATTTTCTGTGTGCAAAGCACTTGGTGCTCCGTATTAGGAAGTTGAGTAATTGATGTTTTAACTATGAATTAATAGAGGAAAATATATCAAGATTATAAATATCACGTCTGCATGAATGTGGTAAAAGTAATTTTGCGAATCAAACCAAAATTAATTGAATCACACCGAAGCGTAATGATGAACATAAGGTGCACCTAGACGCCATATTGAGGTCAAAAATGATATTTTCTAACTTCAAGTTCAAGAACAGTTATACATTCACCTAAGGTTATTTTGTTGCACAGTAATATGAAACCGCAGCGCACATCTGAACGAGGATTAGTTAGCAATCGCGTTCAGAACCGTACTGTTTGGAACATCTAGGTCGTCTGTTTCATCGCGTCTAAAATAAAACAACCATTCTGGCGTAGCAGTTCGTATGTTGGTCATATAGTATTTTGAGCGTATCCTGATTCAAACTCGTGTGCGTTTTATACATGCATAGCAAGTAAATTCCCAATTACTCATTGAACAAAGTTATGTATCTCCAACATACAGCACAACTATAATCCCATAAAAATTTAACGAATTAGCGATAAATCATCAATCCCTCGTTCGAATGAAAACTTCTCCCGATTACACGGTATGTTTTCGCGTTTAGGCAGTTTACATCTGTTATATACGCTAAGGTGATTATTCTGATTTGATTGATGCAATCGGTAATTTTTGTCTCTCTGTGCGTAACATTATATTCAATTACATGTTAGATGACAATGAGGATTTCTCGAATCACTTGCAGAAACAATAGCATTTTATATGAAATAATTTCATCTCATATTATTTTATGATTACCCCGCCTCAGTATTTCCGCATTTCAAATTCGGGACAGTATCTGTGTCTTGCATCTCACAACCGGAACCACAAATAAGTGTTTGTAATTTTATTCAAATACAGGGGCTGTCTCCAAAAACTCATTCAGTGATATGGATTTTATTTCAAATTTCCCCGAAATTCAGCCCTATGAAAACACCGAAACAGTCATCACATTCAATGCTGTGAACGATGATAATAACGCTAGATAAAGGTGATTTATTAAAGAGGTGCATTAAACCTTAACCGTATAGCAACCTGTTTCAACATTCTACGTATCGCTTAGCATTTACATACGGTAAACAAACTGTATTTCTAAATTTGTTATCTGATATCCCTGACGGTTATTTACCCTTTATTAATTGGGATTTCACAACAAATTTTGAAAACCTATACATTTTTCTCAAAATGCTTGGAATATTATCTATATTTCTGAGTAAGAAACAAAATATTTATTCACATGTTTAACGACAAAACGGATTGGATAAATACCATGCGCACAGCATCAATTGTGATAGGAAGTTGGTTCATCTGATAAGCTCCTATGTTCATATGCACATTGGGAAGAATTCAAAATTTGATAAGCGTTTCTAGCGAGAGGTTATACGTAATGGTTGACTCGAGGTTTGTGAAATTACGTACTGCTTCAAGCTGTTAGTTTTTAACAGTTATAATGGAAGGCGATACCGTCCCTCGGTTGAGGACTTTGGTCTCCCTGATACTAATTCTTAGCCTAAATTCTTTGCTTGTCAAACAAAAACTGTCTATAACAAATTAAAGTTGATATTTGGAGTGATCAATGAATGCTGCATCGTCGCCGGACAGCGGTCAAGGATAAGCACATTTTATGCGTTTGTTTTTGCTCTCAACCACTGCAGGTTAAACAACTTGCCATCAATTCTAGTGCGTAGGTAAATGCCTACTGTTTTCGTAATAAAAGCCTCCTTCAGAAGCGAAACAAACGATTATCCAAGATACACTCCCTTCTAGCGTTGTCAAATGCTTTCGTTATATCGAAAAACCCGACACGTTTCTTGACGTTGTCTCAGGTAGAAAATCATGACCACGATTGATCAATTCTTGCGGAAGCCACAATGACATTCTCAGTGAGATATATCAGATAAAGCATGTATTTGATTCTGTGGGACTTAAGCACACAATTTGCTTAAAACTTCCAGAAGGGAGATTCATTTGTTATTTTTGCAGTCAACTCTCAAATATCTTGGCGATTTTTGCGCCTTGCATCTCTTCTGTGACACCCCTCTTCTGACAGCACTGATAAATTGAATTATGCTGCTTTAGATCATTTGATGAGCTCAGGTGAAATTCCGTCGTCACCTGGCGCCAGTCCATTTGGTAAGAGGTCGATTGATCTATTAAGCTCATAAAGCGCAGGGACAGTACCTGGGTATTCAATATTCGGCAAACGCTCGACATTTTCAGCTAAATGCGGTAAAACCGTACTGGCGCTAGAGCAGAGAGAAATTAAGTGCCATACCCATCTTTCCACTTGCTGACTTTTGTCCACAATCGGGTCCTGAGATACAGAGTAAATGGAAGCCGCTTGAAGTTGGTTCAGACTAATAGCTTTTTTCATCTCATCGTGTTTAGTTACGGTTATGTTTCTCTCGTTGTCCATGGCTTCGTAAGAAGTACATACAGACATAACAAAATAAGATTTGGCTCCCTATAAACTAATTTGTATCCCACGGATTTCTCAAGCGTTCTCTTACATACAAGTTTGGGTATGGCTTTCGCGAATCACTACTAAAATATTTGTTCACTACTCTTAATTAATATTAGAGTGCGAATTTGTATGATTGTAAAATTCAAATCAGTTCACTTTTGGTGGATGTAGCTCTTAAAAAAGTGATTGTAGACCATATAGAGAAATAAAAACTATGAATTCAACCGCGCAATGCTCAAATGATTGAAAACCTCACGACAAAATCCAAAAGGCTAAATACTAGCCAAGATTCGTAGGCGATTTTTTATCGCAGGCGTCCTTTTCCTATCAATTTTTTTATATTTTAAATTAGGTTCTACATAAAACTGTAGAGACTACACTGATTTCATCGAATAAACGCCAAGTAGTGCTACGCAGATCATTTTCCTCAAAAACAATGTCGTGATTAAAAGTTATCATATCTGTGCAGCGGCGTTCCTCTGACATAACGCAACCAGGGTAATAAGTCAATTTTGGGACAATCGATGAAGGCACAGGATGCAATGTAGGATGTTTGATTGTGAGTAACCTGCTAATCACAAAATAGTTGAATCATACGTTACGTTCTGTACTAGAGTTTCGAGTAGATATTGCCTCTCATGAACCAAACTTATATTTTTTTCTTGATTAAGCGTTCTTGATCACTACGCGACAAACTCTTTTACTGATGTATAAATCGCTTTCAATACTCCTGATTTTAGTCACTTTTTGAAATTGAAATAATCGTAATCAACATCGCAATTCTATAGTGAGTGTTTTCTTGGTTATTTCAATATTTCTAGAAATTCATTACAAAATGATTGTCAAAATATGAGTGATACAGCGTTGTTTGATTAACATTTGCAGTGATTTGTAGACACAAAATGGTTAACATGAAGTACTTCAATAATGGCTTTGTTAGAGATGCATACCAAAACACAACGGGCACACTGACTATATATATATATATATATATCGATATGTTAGCAGATTATTGAGTATCACAAAGTGATTCTTGGTCAAGCACTCGAGGCGCTTATGGATGACCAACGTAATGTGTTCCTCACATCCCCATCCCTTACACACCACTACCGGTTTCTGGCTGTTTGCCGTCGTCAGGTGGAAACAGTAAGATCAGGTTCAGTGAGCCTTGAAACAGTGGATTAAAGGTAAACAAGGTTATACTTGTATGCCAACTGTTATATAGGGTTTGTACAACGAACCACGATGTTCAGACACAGAATCACAAAGTGATTCTTGGTCAAGCACTCGAGGAGCTTATGGATGACCAAAATGGTTCACTGCTCATTTCTTCTTGACTAACTAAAACGGATTTTGTGGAGGTCGATGATCTAGTGTGGCGAAATGCGGAGCGGCACTGGCTATCGCTGGATCAAAACTGGATTTTCTGATCCTTCCGAATGGAAAACTGATGTCTTTGTGGTCAATCGACGAGACACTGGAAATATCTTCATCATCCGTGAAGAACAAAACTGAAACGCTTGTCCCAAGTGTGTGCAGAGCGTGTAACTAGTCATTTTTTTCTCAGGATCCCCTTTTTCAATGAAATCGCATTGTTTAACGATGAGATTAACTAAGGTTCAGCTTTGAGGGAAAACTAACCTCGATGGCTTCCAAGTGCATTTTCGTATCGCCTTTCCACTTTATCAAGTCAAGCGAAAGTCGATCCTACTGTCTATGTCTGATGAGTGTGAACACAATTAAATATATCCTGGTTTTTTAGTAGGAATGTATAGAAATTTTGCATGTTGAATGTACAACTGCCATACTGTGGTTAGATTGTGATCAACGATGGTAGGTTTACTGTTGGAAGTACAACAGACACGAATATAATAAAAATACTTTATGCAGTTCAGGCGGTAATGGGTTATCACCTGCACATATTCATGCGTCGGATTATTTCTAGAATCCTTTCGTGTTAATAAAGCCTTCTAGGGATGGTTTGGTGCATGGAATATTTGGTTAGGGTGTATAAGGTCTCCTGAAATTTGTCGATAGGGAAAGTTGAACAGACTCATTTTAGCTATCCGTTCTTCATTAGGCTTGTTTCGGGCTATGGACTACCCCAGGATCAGAGTCTTTGTTGAAAAGCAATCAAACGTTTAGAAAGAATTATGCAGAACGTATGGACTATGAATTGTCATGAAAGGTTACTCAGGAGACCTTGTTGATCTATCGTACACCGACTACGATTTTCTTGTTACACTAATAGTGACTGAAAATATTTTATGCTAAAAGCATGCAATCAGTGATTATAGTGGCATCAGCGGATATTATGTAGAAAGAGCACACGCAAACATAAGTGTAGCTGTCTGAGTGGACCAATTTGTTAATTTTTTTTACTATGTATGCGTAAGCTTAGTGGTTGAACCTGTTCCTCTGATTTTGCCTAATTCGAAATAATGCGGTGAATCTTAACAAGAACCCATCCGTAGGAGAAATGATGTGAAGATGCTTGAGAAACAGAGGAAGATAAGGTGTCTGGAATGGGATTATTCTTTGAACTTAGCTGTCCGTCAATTCTTAGTTGTCAGTCAAAGCTGATTCGAACCCGCATTTGGAGTTCAGTTAGGTTTATATTTCAATCTTGCCTTCGACTCGGTCAGCTGTGTACAGAGACATAACTAAATGAGTTCCGAATGTCTACAAACTGATTTCTATCAAACGGATTTCTCAAACTTTGAGGCATTTTTTACACTTATTACTAATACAAAATCTGTAAACAAATCTTTTAATTAAAGATGTAAATTTAAAATTAGTTTACAACTGGTAGACGGACTTATTACAATAGTAATGGTAAGCGGTATAGGGGAATAGAAACCCTGATTCAAATCACGCATTGGTTAAATAAGAATAATCTTCGAAATGAAATCTCTGGATCAAAACAATAGTGAAGTTTGAACGGCAAAATGTACCGTAGTGCGTCATCTTCCTGCAAAATTTCTGTCGCAAATTAGGATCCACCTAAACCTCTTTAGACTTTAGTGACTTACTCTGATAAGCGCCACGTGGCGCTGAGGAGATCACTCGCCTCAAAAAACATCATAATGTCTTAAATGTTCCAAGCTCTGTGGTAAAACGTTTTTCTAACACTACGCAGCCAGAGTGAAAAGTAAATATGGAGACCATAAATTTAAGCGTAGGTTTCAATGCAGGATGTTTGACTGTAAATACATTGATAATCGCAGAATATTGAAACCTCAGGATACGTTCTGCACTAGATTACCAAGCAGATTTTGCTTATTATGAACTGAAAGTTTACGTTTCACGCATTTAGCGTTCCCAATCGCTACGAAACCAAAATAGTCACTGATCTATGAATCATTTCAATTACTCCCGATTTGCAATTGAAATCAGCCTAATCTGTACGTCAATTTTCTCACATTAGTGTTCAAGTTTTTTTGTATGTATTGTACAAATTTCATTATCAATGGTAACAAGATGATTGGTTCCAAGCTTGTCATGGCCGAGGCGTTTTTGTAGATAAGATCCCATTTCCAAAAATGCTCAGGTTGCACGCGTCTCATACAGACTCTGACAACATCTGCTCTAGGCCTGCAAGTGTGGTTTTGTGTTACCCGACAGAAGAGCTCCTACTGACAGGAGAAAGGGCGAAGCCGTCTGACTAACGCCTAGAACCCAGTATGCTTCGGGCAGGTAAGCTCGTAAATCCACGAAGACGGTCCACCTGAAAGAAGTAAACCGCTCTTCTCAAACCTCCACTGTCTTGTGTCTACATTCAAGCAAGGAAAAGGCTTCAGGAGTCAATCTAAAGAAAACATCCAAAACCGAAGTCCTGTTAGGCGGTTCGAAGTTTATTCAACTCCGCCCTGCTAGCTTATGCGACGGCATCGTTGTCCAAAATCATCAGCCTAGCTGTTCCTTTGGTTCCAGTGATGCCATGAAGAAGGACCACTTGCTGCCTGGGCAACAGCTAGTTATCTACATTGAACTGCATTGGCGTACATCACAACGCACCATTGAAGAGGACACTCCATTCCGCTTCTACCAAAATAAAACGAAGAGCAGCAGATACCGGTGAAAAGCTATGTCTCGACTGGCGTAAAGCTCAGTGCCTGGGGCTGATTTCGACAGTGCAAGAAAATTTAGGTCTCATTGGACGGCGACTTCCCGCCTCATGCTGGACAGCCTGTAGTCACTATGCTGCCGTCTCGCCACAGTTCGCTATCATCAACGGATACATGGGGATTAGGAATCAACAAACAAGCAAACTATATTGCATGATGACGTCTCGAATATAAGAGGCCTAAAAAAGTCAGCCGTGATGAACAATGAGCTAAAAAGCTGAATGTCGACGTGGAGTGTTTTTTTATTCGAAAGAAGATGAAACACAAAGCTGTCATGTGCATGGTTGATATCGGATGAAGGGCACTATCAGCAACTGAAAACACTAGAATATAAACCTCCAGTAGAAACTAAGGTCAATGTTAACCAAATGTCAGGCTTTAAAACTAGTCGGATTCATAAAGTTTACTCCTTATTCGAAGCTAGGGCATTCGCTTTCGTTCGAGTAACATCCGGCACTCCAAACAGAATCGCCAATGTCTGTTTGACCATGATTATGATTATGCACGGTTAATTAAACCAATATTCTTTCCAATAATTTCATTTGAAAGAGGGTGATATTTTTAAAACAATTATGTTCTTATCTTACTTTCTTTATATCGAGGATAATTAAGTGAGCTAATGAACGCTGCTGTTGTATGTCTTGTGTTTCTCAATACGAGCGAAGTATGTTTGCCAAATTTCTTACTTTGACCATCCACAACTGTAATGAGCAATTTGGACACGTTTTTCATCTAGCGAAATGCAACTTGGCAGATGCAAGATAGACACGGAAACATTATTTCATATAAGATTTAAGAATATCAGACAAATATGTTTCTAAGTTGAAAGCAATATAATTATCGAACTGTCTGTTTAATGCAGAAAAACATAGCTGAGAATAAGCCAGCGTTTGTTGATAGTGTGTTTGTTAGGTGGTATCATAAGTTGAGCGTATGTTGGTTGTAACTGTATAAACAAGGTACAAACAAGTTGATCAATCTCTTCTAATCATTCCAATGCATCAGCATAACTGTTAAGGAAAATAATTTCATTGCATTTACAAGCGAACAAACAACATCTTTTTCACTGTGTGCAATATCGAGTGACAATATCAGCAACTTATGGAACGGTTGACAAAATATTTGGTTTTAAAGCGAATGCTAATTACATGAGTACGTCTAACAATTAGATGACCAATCCACATATTGGATCTGATTTCGACCGATGAAAACAATAAAGATGAAGGTTAATTCGAATAGCTACTTCCAACTTACTCCATAACCAATTTCTGGCTGTAAACTTTCATCAGGCGGGATATTGGATACAGTTGCTCTTGAAACAGTCGGAAGGTAATAAACTATTGTTGTTGGCGTCCGTTGTCCGATGTCGACCGCGGGTTTACACCACAATCACATGGATTTTGTGTTTACAGCTTTTTGAATGACTAAACATCTCGATCCGGAAGAAATAATATCTTCCTCAGCGCTCGCAACATTAGTCAGATCTCTGTTCTTGCCAATAATAATAACAAGTTGGATGATTTATCTAAGCAGTGTATCCAAGGGGAATGATAGAGTTATTTAGTGTCGAGTTTGAATGTATAACGCGTAGAAAATTTCGATCGAATTGCATGAGTTCAAATACGGTGGAGCGTTCGTTTCATAGTATCACAGAACGCATCAAAAGCCGACTCAGCTTAAGCTTATTATCTTTTAAACGCAGGCTACATTTTTGACCGCGAAGACGTAAATGTACTACATAAAGAGTAGAAAACACAACGGCTAGTAGACATGTGCTCAGAAATTTAGTAAGAGCAGAAATCTGTGCGGTATAACATTCAGTGCAGCAACGAATGAACAATTATATAAAGTGAAATTGTGTTGATATTTAATTATACTTTCTCATCATAGTTACATATTGTCACATTTCTCACACTTTTACTCATGTCCTGGGTGCTACATTGCGATGAGTAAATAGGACGAATGATATTATCTGTATGTACGTCACCGGAGATCCCGTCGATCATATTAGGATTTTTAGGGCAAGATCAATTACATTTCATATTCTAACTATCGTCCCTGAACTGATGAAAGACATTCGCTGGAGGGTGAAGGAATACCAAACAGAACAATTTATGTGATTTTTTAATAAAATTAGCTTCAAAATATCCCGCATACATGGATGAATAAATAACGTGAAGCGTCTCATATTCTTCATGCAAATTGCAAATTCATTGATCAGTCAGTCGTGTCAGTGAACTTTTGATATAAAAGATAAACCTTGTTTACATTTTATTGCTAACGATTCTCATGAAACGATCTACATTATTTCCTATTTTATTCATTAGGTGTTTCACAACTTTAGGTTTCTTTTGAATGCGCTTTGAAATTCAGGATACTTGTCGTTTCTTTATTTTGGCGACTCAAGTTCCTCAACCTGGTTTCCGGTTCATTGGCTTGCCGTTTTGGTTCTACGATCGAGTCCGCCTTGTTTGCTTCTTTTGGTTGTGAAATGCATGGTAACGTATCACAAGTGCTCATCCAAACAATTGCAATGTTCTATTATTGATACTACTTTATTGATCCCGTATTCATGTACCTAGCGAAATCATTGTTGATCACATTTGTGTAGTTAAGTCGAATTAAATAACGGGAACAAGTAAAAATTTCGAGGAATAACTATAATGATAACGGGATTCGAGCACATTATCACACCGTTAGTCTCGAAAGAGTGTGTTGCCATTTAATCTTGGAACGTCCGTTCGCCATACGTGTAACTTCTATTCAAGTTAAACTGCAAAATCTTACGAAATGACACATACGCATTGAAGAAACAAACGAAGAGGAATTTGGCTTGATTTGTATAGAAGCATCGTTAGCACAAGTGATTTGATCCTGCTTTTCAACATTCTGCGTACAGTGGATCATCGAATCAAACACCTGTTTAATTGGCATGATTCACGAGATAGCAGATCTCATGACTGTTAATTTAATGGTACACATTGTAGATCAAATGGTTGAACGTTTTTCTTTGCTGTCCAATTTTATTTTATATTGAACTCTTTGCCTGCACGTATGATTTGTGCATTAATCCTGAACATGTTCAAGGCTAAACTTGACAAGTATATGTTGACCAAATGCAACCTCGCACCTCAATACACATACTGACTTTCCGTATTTATAAAACAATTGTGTTGTTTTTATGCATTCCTAATTTTTTTTAATTTATGGTTACTTTTAAGTAATTGCATTGTGAACCTTTAAATTATCGAATTACAAGATTTCACCTCAACATTTATAAAACAAATTGATCAGCAGGTCACGAAATCAAGATACAATTTGTCCCCTAAAAGAAGGTTTTTGTACATCTTGATTAATAATTTCCAAATATGTTCCAGTTTACACCCATATTTTTTAGCACAAAAGTTTTAAAACAATCACCGTATCTTGTAATTCGTTTTAACTGCGCGCCTCAGTTTATACGAAAAAATTAATGCATTTGGCCCACAGATAGCTCTAACATATAACGAAAAATGCGGATAGAACATTGTGGAGAAATTGATTTTAAACACGGCCGACTTCAAGGCCTCGCAAAATGCTGTGATTTTTATTTTTTTTAGATTATTAGCAGTGAAAATTATTAGCTAAAATGTTTACTTATGCACGAAGTTCTCACTCGAACACGCAAACGTTCAAAGACTTAGACAATCTCGCATTTTTGATTGGTTGTTTAATGTAATAACTCCGCCAAGGACGGTCCCAAGCCCGTCTGAGAAAGAAGGAGGGTTGGGCTAAGGGCTAGCAACCCTATCCCGTAAAACCTACATTGTTACGGAAACGATGACAACAGATCCGTGGTTCGGTCATGTCTGCAGGATGGATTCCAGTTCGCATACGGAAGTAGCCATGTACTGACATCCGCAAGGTAAACGAAAAAGGGGACGGCCCAAAGAAATTCGGCGCAGAATGTTGGAACGCGAACTACATGCACAAGGATTTAAGGTGCAGACGGCAACGGAAGCAGCGACAGACCGGAGCCACTGGCGTGAAGTTGTCTTTGCATCATGTGCCACCCGGCACGGAGAGGACGGAACGAATGAATGTTTAATGTAATACTTTCTCATGATTGGCATTTATTCTACTTTCAATTCTTCTCCAGAACATACGGAATCCGTTGCGGTTTTCACCAAAAGCATAACTAATTCTTGAGAGAATATAAGATTTCCCTCAATATACATCGTTCTATTGTGGTTTTCTTCAACCAAGTTTTATTGTCTACCATACAAACTTATCAATTTCTGCGGTCGGACATTAAGTTGTATAAATCTCATACACTACTTGACTGTCGAGTGCTACTCAGAGTTGTGAAAAGCTTGAGCAAAGAATACGAATTAGAAATTAACTTTTGCAAGACAACCAGCTGGCGCTTATCAAGTAGACTGAGTGTGAACATTTCCAAGAAAGGTTGCACGGGAATAGAAAAAATATACACGCTTCAATCCACCTTGAGGCTGATATCAATTGAAGGTTCATTGCAGGAGCAAACATAGTGTTTAAACAAGTTTCTGGACAAAAGTTCATATTCTAGATTACTGGTGTAATTTTATAAACAAAACCGTTCGCTTTCGCGTGTAGAATCGTTGAATTGTACTCTATTTCAGTACACGAAACGGTAATGCAAAACAGAGTTTGTTGGCTTCTTTTAAACGTTGATGGATTTGGGTCAGATTCAAATTTGAGCATGTTTATGTTCATTTTCAACCAACAGAATATACACTATTGTATTATTCAAGTATCAAAGCAAACGATACATCCTGGCCCTAATGAATCCATATCATTCCAAAGTGCATACCAAAGCAATTTCTGCACTGCGGATTCCACTCAAATAGTTTAAACAGATGCAGCTATCAAATTGGAATTTCATGAATACAAAACACGTACCGGTCGCCTGGTTCGAGCCATTAGATATTCATTGAGTAACCCCCAGTGCTCTTTGCGCACGAGCCTTTTTAAATCAGTAATATTATATCGCGTAAAATCCTTGAAGATTTTCATAATTTCTATTTGTTCGCATTTTAGTGTATTAAGATTTTTCTATAATATTATTAGTATACTAAATTGAAATTATTATTTGAATTAGGTCTGCACTACAGGTAATTGAATTGTGTCTCAACGTATTGCCCGTTTATCACTCGATTTTCGTAGTTGCAAGACACCGGATCTTTTCTTGGCATTGTATGTCTTCATTCAAATACGATGCCCAGAATTGATATCATTATTCCATATACGGTCGCAATTTAATATCTAATATATCTGACAGGAAAAGCATGGTTAATAACTCGCCAGATTTGTTTGCTAGTCAATGCAAATTGAGCAGACCGAAATCAAATGAGCGGCATAACATTGGACAACGTGTGGCTTATAAGCCAATAAACGTTTAGTGAGATGCGACTCATTTCAGAGGGTGATCCAACTCTTGTTTAAGTATCATATTATTATTCGATAGTCAACACAAGTAGGAGTTTACGTCAAGGTTTTCTAATAAAGGTTGAATAATATTTCAATAATTGATTTTCATATTACCTCATAATATGATATTGTGATTATAATAATTTCATATCTGTGTTTCAATTATTTCTTGATAAAGCCTTCGTTCATGTCATAAATTAACTTGCAATTTCGGCACATTTTATACTATCAATGTTTCGTTTTTCGGATATGTTTAGCAAAATAGGAGATGGTTGAACTTCGCGCAACATTTGGAAAATATTGTTTGATGCTATTGACGACACGCTCACAAATTGTACTGTGAAAATATTGGATTGGATTCTGGTCTTAGGTGATCACATCAGTTAAGCATATCCCTTTGCTAATGTAATAATCAAAATTGCAAAGATCACTGATTTAGAAATTAGCTTTACTATAAAGTCATCTGTTCGCTGTCTGACCAAACGCCTTAAAGTTTTATGTACGTTATCCAAAATGGCAAATTTCAAATTTTGTTGTGTATAAAACTACGATTATTTGAATTAATAGATTTGAAATTCTGTGTTTCCATTCAGCCAACGTCATAAGTGAAATCGGCTGAAAAATAATTTGTAATCAGGATGTTTTATTCAGTATGAACACATCAAATTATATCAGCTAGGTATTTGAAAAATATTCGAGACTGATCGGGAGTACATAATCATGAAAATAAAGTAATCAATAAGACATACAAACATTGGCGAGCTACAGTATATCTACCTTAAGTCAAAAGCGCATCAGAAGAAATATTTGAATGTTGAATACTGCAGGTATTAGAGTTAGAGTTAATGTAAAGATAACGCTCTGATCAGTATCAATGCATCTCAAAATATGCCTCCTCTAGCATGAGCGACAAACTGCATCAACATTACCTATAAAATGGATGCGAGGGTGTTCACATTGGGCAAACGTCTGGAGAACTTTTCACTAGGTTACTGTGACACAGGAATCTAGTGAAAATGCAACCGTGCAATACCAGTGAATTTGGATCACTGTTTAAAGATTCTGTATTAGCTGATCACGTCATAGACAATATAGAGAACGTAGATCTTGGTAACAAGGAATTTATAAGACATGGTGTGAAATCTTATAGATAAAGACTTCAAACTGAGGTCGTTGAAATTACAAAGCTTGGGAGATATGCGGTGAAAAAGGTGGATGAGTCAGATATCTGAAACATCTGTCCTTGGGTTCTGCTGCATATAACACAACACCTAATGCGCAAATGATTACGTAAGCGGTATTTCAGCAGACGCTGTTCACACGTGTACACTTAATGAATAATTTAGGGATGAACATTGTATTTTGGGGGGTGATCAATTTTCTTGATCTTCCCTGTCTAGCTTAGAGAACTCAGGATTGTTTCGAGAAAATGCAATTTAAAAAAGAATTTTTTTTGTACCGACAACCTTGTTTTGACAATGCCCCTGTGATCAGAAGAAAAACGTTACCAAAAACTTTCTATAACCGATTCAACTTATGTCATATTAATAAGCTCTACACCATTTTGACTGAGAAGAGTATCATAAATTTAATTTCCATTTTACTGCGGATATTATGAGAATTTTTGTAATTTTATGAACATCGATTGCAGATTTCGTTAACACATATCAGCGATTATGGAAAGCAGCCTGAAACTATATACATATCACAAACATCCTATATGGAAACCAACCCACTTTCCCCCAGTGTAGACAAATTTAAAACACAATTTAGCTGACCATGAATGTTTCCATTGAAATTTGAAACGCCACAATCTGCAAGAAGCGTTAGGGGAACATTTTCTTTTTTGGAATCAATTGTATGTTCACCGTTTGTTTGATATTACGTTTTCGCATGGAAGTTAACAGCACGAGGGGTGCGTTCAAAAACGGTTGTGTTATATTCCTGAATTTCGTAATATCGATTCTTAGTTCCAAGATAACTATATCTGTTTTTTTGTCAAGGTTAAATTCGGAACATTCGAGCGCTCCTTTTGATATCGACAACAATTCCCTTATCTGAAAAACATTCAACAACATTATTTGTCAATATTGAGATAGAAAAATAGCATCTGCGCAAAGTAATCATTCACAAACCTCTTCACAAATGTTGTCTCGCGTCACGTCACTCACTTCCGTATGGTAAGTAGCTTGCAATTCTGTTAATTGATAAATGGTGAAACACAGAGAACCAATTTCAGGTTTTTCTGTTTATCTTTCAAAATATAACATGAATAGAATGTGGGATATCTTAAAGTTGGATTTCACAGAACATATTGCGTTCGATAATAAATATTTAGTGTCAGTAGAAATAACAGATTTTGAGACACTATGGTATACTGTTAATATTAACAAACCAATATCTGCTCACATGTGATGCTCTCAACGCAAAAACTGCTTAGGTTTATTGCGTACAATGTTTCCTAACAAAATAATATTTTGTTGGGTAAACGCAATTTAAAAGCTCTTACAGTTGACCTACAACAAGCAATCCCTGGATCCATATTTACCGAATTCAAATTGTTGTATGGATAGAATCACCCGGAGCAAACAAAGAATTTCACACAATTGTATTCACTCAGTATTTGCTTAAATGTCTAACGTTCGCTCTCTTATACCATAGATTGTTAATCCAAAATTACGTAGATCATTTTTCTGAACTGGACATTAAAGGTGTCAATTTCACGAGCGTTTCTACTTAACTAATGCAAGTCTGATCTCATAACTTATGGAGTTAAGACATCTTATAATCAGACAGAGTCATTGCAAACATTTATTTGATACCACAGAACACCTGGTTTAGATTGCCCAATTAATGTAGGTTATGGAGCCTTTATAATTTATACTGTTTGTTTATCGGTAAAACCAATACCAAAATTCAAATACATAACAGTTCCGCATGAGAAAGTCTCTATTTTATTTGAATGAGAAAGTAATCAGCGCCATCCAAGGTATAGGAACGATGGCGAACTTGAATAAGAATAACATGCGATATGATGTACGAAAGGCTATGAGCGATGAGCGCCTATCACTATATATAAAATGATACGTAGAAGTATACCCTCCGTCACAATATAAGAGCATACAATAAAAAGGTTCGAAAACGACAACCCGGAACTCGGATAATTTGGATTTCCGTTTGATTGAATTCAAACGGTTTGCCGCAGACGTTTAACCTTGAAGCGCATCTTGTTAACCATTCTTTTACTGTGTCAAGCGCATACGGATCGTGATCCTACTGTATTTATATGTTGCATGCAATCAGCACTAAACCATTTTAAATGTGTGTGTATGCGATGAAGATGCATGCAATTGAGCATTTAGTTTAGGAAATAAGGAAAAAAAAATCGAGAGAATCGGTTTTATAATATTTTTTTCTTACGCGATGTTCTTTGTTATAAAACGTTTCCACACAATTCACACTTACTGACTATGTGTGTTTGATTGCGATAATGAACAAAATCTGAAGGAAAATGTGAAAGATAACGATAGGAGATCACGTCAATACGTGTTAAAGCTTTTGTATAGAAATCAGTGAAATTATTTACGTATCCGAATTAATAAATAACTTGAATCGTTCATTCAACATTGAACAATCCTCAATTGCATGTAGTGTCATCACACACCACATGATAATCCGTTATGCACACTGATAAATCAAACATGCTGATGGCTAGCAAACTTGGATCACACAAGCTAAACATATCTATGAATTACTCTACTTGTTAACATAAGTATCAAGGGATATTCATTCCACCCACCTTCAATTACAGTCGACAGTTGTTCAAACTAGGTACGTTTATATAATTTCCAACCTGACTATTTATCATCCTTCGAATTCATGTGACAAATGATATCTTATGAAAAGCTACTTGTTTGGCCGCTATAAATAGATATTGAGTGTGATCATCGATCTCAAGCACGTTTCATGTGACATAACATTTCCTTTTCTAAACCAGGATCTCTGACACACAAAGCACAATGGTGAGTGTTATTTTGCGACGTTAAACGGAAGCATAAACCTATCAAACATCACGATCATAAATCACATTACATCATCAAACTCAGTAATCCGTATATAGAGCATACATTTTGAAGTGTCAAGATGTTAAATTTCATTTTCAAGCATTTCAACACAACAGATGTTGCGCCTTCTGAGTTTCCAGGTAAGATAATGTTTTTGTTAAAGACAACGGCCCATTCTTTATTGTTACCATACACTTACGATGCTAATAACAACGAGTCAAATGTGGTATTGGGTTCAAGCAAACGTACTTAATTATTTACAGGCGTTGCAAGACGGGTGACGAATTAATTTGAGGACGTTCTTTCCGAGTTGTCATATAATTTCAAATTGTAATACGCTGGCGACGATGTCATTGAATAAGCACACCCGAGAATGCTAACCACATGCTCAGATAGTGCACTCGGTAGTTGTCAAAATCTGATCCTCAGTTATTGAAATGTTATTGGGATAGTTCGGTGAATATGTATGCGATCAGTAGCCAATTCAATGTAGAGAACATAAAATGTCTCCCATTGCGTCGATGTATTCCTGTCATAACCGAAGCACATGTGGGAGTGGTCACGCGATGTGGACCGTTTTTCAGACTTGCGAACATATGCAAAAATCTATGTATCTAATTTCGATCTACTGAAAACAAAATGGCAAAGATTTTTGATAAAATTCAAGGAAGTTACTTTTTCGCTCGTAAATTTTAGAACTCAATACATTGTTTACTGAACAAAGGTAAAACTTAACCATTCTATTGCATAATTTTTCTCAAATACCCTAGAAATTCATATTTTTTGACAAGTGTTTGCGGCTATCAAGTGAAACCGGCAATATACATCTTGATCCTTAGACAGTGAAGAATTGTTAAGCAAAATAGTAATGTCGGGTTACAAATATATTGAGTTCGTTAAAATGGAACACGCTGTTCTAAAACAGAATCTACACCTGCTTTATGGCAAAAAGCTAATATCCCGTAAATACGACCGATGTTTATTGATGCTAACATCGACCGCGCTTGCATGGACCTATTATTATTGTGAAATATTGTCTTGCAGAATTTCACATCGACTCCATTTTGAAATTCATTGTGTGCAATCATTCATATAACTTATTAAAAATTCATGATGCTTTTGTTTCTGGCGAATTGGCGATTGGCATTATGCTGTTTCACAAAATGTCAGTAATGTTTCGAATAATAGAACAATTATTAAATCAATTGATTGTAGTAAATTGTACCTCTCCGAAGGGAACTTACAATAATGTGGATAAGCCGGAGCGTACCAGACAGGTACGGCGGTTTTGACCAAATCGGACAAACGGTTTTGTAATTGTAGAATACCACCTCCTTCAACGTACTGCTGGAGTCCCATATGCGAAGGGATATGTAATTGCAGCATTACGTCATTTAGCGCATCGTCTCGTTTGAGCCATTTCAGAATCAAGCAATGATCGTTGGTCAGATCAGAGAAGGTGTTATCCTTTCTGAGGTTTTGAATCACCTAAGGGTGTAAATTAAACGTTGAGTTTCGCCTATCAGTTCTGTTTCGGTGATTTTACAGAAAATGTGGAGATGTCACTTAATAGGATACCATCTTATATAAACTTCTGAGAAGTATTCAAAGGATCTGAGCGTTTTGTTTGAAAATAAAGGATGGAACAATATTTCTAATTTTAAAATTTCATTATATGGAATCTAAATATATTTTGCGTCTGAAAGAGTTGAAAATTTTAAATACAGTTTGTTAATCTGTGGAAATATGGTCCGACTTTTTATAGCTTGCACAGTGGAATGGACAATTACACGATGGGGTTATGGTAAGATCGAAATAACTAACCAAATAGAAAACATCTCAAGAATTAAAATGTTTCGCGTGTTTGACAATGTTTGATAACGTATGCTTAGACCGATATACTCGATCACATGAGCTCACATTCATGTAGTCTGTGTTTTGATCCTATGACCATGAACAAAAAAAGCTTATTTGCATTCATTTTCATCGCACACACTCCACGAACGGTTTCGAACTCTTTATATTAATGATGTAGAGACAGTAGGATCAGCTTTGGTAACTAAGTTAAGCTCGTATACTTCAGATGGTTGGTAACACCAAATTTTAAACCAAATGTGACAAAAATTATGTAGATTGGGTGTCAACACATGATTCTGAAAACATCGCTTATTTTATGGTTTCCCTCACACCTCCAGTCCAAATTAATAATAGACAGTAGGATCAGGATACGCGTGCACCCAACCGGCACAAATGAAGCAATACTCGTTTGTCCAATGACAAACATGGAGCATCATCCAATCTCGTTCATGCGTGACTGCAAGCAATGATAACGCCTCATTTTTAACACATGATAAACGTCATTTACGCGTGTGGCGCAATACTATATTCATTTTTTGCCCTATTAACATTATTTACCGGATAAAACATCTCAATAACGCCAAACTAGATGACATTTTACTTAAGTCCAACTTGGGGTTTCTAGATATATACCTGGCACAAAGTTTCCTTTTTTCATGGAAAATCCTGGTCGCTAGTGGTTGAGGGCGGAATAATTGAAATTGCGATTTAGAGTCGGGTATGCTGGCTACTAATATGATTGGATGACGTAGTTTTGTTTAAATTCTTTCTGAAAAATTTTCCTTAACCAGCTCGAGCTATTTTGCAACATAAAACTAACGAGAATTCATGACAATATTAAGGCGAAAATCTGTAGTGTTTGGATCCTGTTGTTTACTGAATCAACTTTACTACAATTTCATTCGTCAATTTATCGAATCGGCCGTGTATACAATTAATTTCTCTAAGGGTAAAATGAATCAAATATTTTTGAATCAACTGAGGTCAAATTTGGACGTCCTCTTTAAAACGAAGTACGATATACCTGGACTTGCAGTGAAACGTTTGAATCAAAAACGTTTGCTAATAAACTGGATCGTATGTCAATCAATTAAGACAGACAAGAAATATGGTTCAGTCGATAAATTGTAACTCTTTCTCGGGACATGTTTATTATTTTTCGAATCTGTGATGAAATTATTTTAACAGCTGAAAATTCGTGTGTACGAATAAAGTCAATTTATTCGTCTTCTTCTTAGATCACAGGCTAAACTACAATCCGAATTCTTATTTTAGATATCAATGGTGCGAGAGAAAATCATGACAAATAACAGTCGCGGCTTCCGAAAAAGATTCCGAGAAAAGATTGTCAGAGTGTACGTTTTCCAATATCTCACTGAATCTTTCTATCCTCTAAGGCCTGGATTCGATATCAACCAAGTGATGGATTCACACCAAACATGAGTGAACAAACTTCAATTGCGGCCTGTACAAACAGTTTGTGATGTGAATCGTCTACCTATGTATAGAATCAACTGATATTCTATAAATGTTTCGCATCTTGAGTTCCTTTTCAATTAAAAGAAATCAATAAACAACGCCAGTATGTGACTGTTGTTCAAGTGGTGAGCATATGGAAAAATATGAGTCGATCTGCATTTTCTACCTCATCAACCTTTTCAATTCCGATGAGTTCAGTGATGTTCAATTTTTACCGAAGTTAGAAAATGGTCACACTAGACACAAAACTAGGTTTCAGACAAAAACATATGAAATTCTATACACTTACATCCAAGCAAACTTTGTCATCTCCGTAGGTTGTTGCTATCTGCAAGTGGATGACTGCGGAAAAAATATCCCAGATTACCGTAATGAATTACGTTAACTTCGTTTTTGTGAAAAACCGATAATTAATTTGATTAGCGTTGTTTCTGGCAAAATTGAGGAATAAGCAAAAATTATTATGTTGTTGGTATTCATAACTCAAATCGACCAATTTTTACAGTGACATCATTGTCTCTGATGTCTCAACTTTCTTTTTCTGGATAAGAACTCGTCCTGTAGTTCCGCTCAGTGCTCAATAAATTTGATGGATTAGAATAATGAGCATAGAAGCAAAATATGAATACGATGGAGTAAATGGCGTTTTAAGTGTTAAAACAATTATATAAATTATACGGATTTTTTCAGAAAGCTTAGATAAATGTAATGAAACACGCAAGCCTGCTCCAGTTTGAAATACTATCATGTTCCCTAGTCCTAGACAGACAAGCTAATCAAATAAGAAATTGAATTTAAAAATTGACGAGGAATTCTCACGATCAGATATCACATGGCCTATCGCATTTTCAAATCTTAAATATCAATTGGTTTTTAACCATGTTCTCTACAAAGTAATGAACACATAATTACCTAAATTTATTAGTTCGAGGATAGGTGAAAATCTTTTCACTTCTGGTGAAGGAAAGCGTTATGTAGGCTACAATGTTTTTGTTCAGTGGATGAAAATAACGACAAGTTATGTTTTTGATCAAACTCTTGCATTCACGGAAGTGACGATCGAAACTATTGTTTATGAAACACAGCTTAACATTGGGATGATCTTAATACCTCTCTTGTTCGAAATAAATTTTATAGCCGGAAGCTAGGACGAATACTGCTGTTGCTTTGAGATCCTATATTGTCTATGAGCTATCCACATTGCGAATAAATCTCATTTATGGGGCGCAACTAACAACGGAATCCAATGCAGCACGAAAATACATGAAGCGCACTATGGTTTTAAAAGCGATGCACGTGTCGTTGTTCCACCAATAGACGAAGATCGAGAATCTCATCTGCAGGTACACACTCTGAACGGCAACCATTTGCTCTCCGCGATAAGTTCCCTCCAGTATGGTGGTAATTCTGCAAGGAATTATGGGTGATATTTCGCAGTAGTTGCAATATTTGTTTTTTTATTATGCACCAGTATTATCAGGGATTCTGCCTAAAATCCTTTTACTATCTCATCCATTGAAACCTCGGAGAACAGTTCGAACGATTTTGCTATGAACGTCTTGCATTCGTCCTCAAGAAATACGACGGAAATCTTATCGAGTTCCGTTAAACGATGCCGCGTTAGAGATTATATTTTTTTCCTCATTTCTTAGAAACTAGAGAGTGCTCACGAAACCGACCGTTGTAAAGGTGATAAACAATGTCGCTGGTGTCTGAAGATGTCTGAAAGTGGGTGGTTATTAAACTGATGTGTTACACATTCTGTTAATACTTATAATTCCCTGTGCAGGTTAGTTGAGCTCGATCCATCGAACTCAGGGATAAATTGAATCAATCACTTAGTTTAACTGCAACATAAACGAATCAATTGGTAAAGCCTACAAATTTTCACTATGACTGATGCACTTTCCATCTTTTCTAGATATGATATTTATTTTGAGTCTGTCAAACCAAAATTGGCGAAGAAGCACTGCATCACGTAAAAGTGAACGTTATGCTTATTGTCTGTTGTATCGTGTACAATCTCATTATCTTGCTCATCAACTGAATAAAATACAACAACGTCTGCGTGCGTACTGGCTATTTCTTCAACATAATCCAATCGATCACAGATGACGTAACATTTACGTCTCTTAAATGTGCACACTAATTGAAAGCTAGACAGAGAGTGTGTTTTACTGTTTTGCCAACAGCTGGATGACAAACATTTAGCGAGTATAACTTGTTTACGCCTTGTTCTTCGTCTACTCTACAAACTCACATTCTTCGAAGTTGTGCGATTGGCTCCACCGTTAAATGAGCCAAGTTCATTATTGTGTTTAAAGTCAAAGCCCACACATATTATCAACGAGGAGGATCGTATCACATTCTCATATATTCTCGTTTACATCGTTCGTTGTAAGCGAAATCTTGGACATTCTCAGTGAGAGAGAAAAACACCCTAGTCTTCACAAGGCATTCGTTGGTTATAAATTGTGGTCATGTTTTCTAATATCACCTTGTGAGTAGGGGTCACTACTAAATCTTTAACATAGTTTGATACAACATGTCAAAATGGTTCAGTGGGTAGAAGGACAGGAAACCTGGGGCGATAAACTATAAAATACTTATTTTTGCATTTTGCGTTCAGTATATATTTGTTCGGTTATTAGGTAATTTTCGGTGTTCCGGTTGATCACTTCACTGTCGATTTGTTTTTAACTTCGTGTAGCAGGTTATATGATGGCCGCAAAATAGTTTTTCTGTGTTCTATTAGATTGGTGGGATTAGGAATGGATTCGTTTGGAAACATATTCCACCATTAATCCAGCGAAAATAATAATATTTATATAGCGAACTTACCATTGTACAAAACATTTTCTAATTCAAAAAGGAAAAAGAAATTGTGGATAACTTGACGCTCTTTATGGACCTTAATTATAAAAGAAGTTGTTTTGTGAATTGTGAATAAAATTAATGTTCGGAAATAAAACATAACAAAACATAAAACATTGGAACATCATTCACAATACGTTACTCATCCTTGTTTGTGGAGACTCAATAAAAATATGAACGGAGCTAATAATATTTTAACAAAAGTTGAATTGACATAAAAATAAAACACTTTCCTTTGATTCGCGTTCCGTGATGGATTTCGCTGCACCTTCGTGCACCTTTTGGCTACCGCAATATTACTTTCATCTCCTGTGCCTTTTCTTTAACATTTTTGGGGACAATATTGTAGTGGTCAGTCCATCACAAATTGGTGAGCCCGGCGTGATGCAAGAATTCTTCGTGCACAACAATTGGTAAGCATAATATACACGCACATTTCAAGATTTTTTCCGGTACGTCTATTCCCGATTTACATCGGCGTTATTTAAGGAATATTGTGACCTCCTTTAACACGTTTGACATCAAAACGTCATATTCATCACATAACTACACATGTTTATCGATTCTTAAGTCGGTTAAATCACAATCTACAGGGCAGAGAGTTTACTTCGTTTACTGCTTGTAAGCCCCTCGTACATCAATCAAGGGATCTTCGGGTAGGTACTCTCCTATAGAGACTACGCACCAAGCGACATACGATATATCTTAGGTGCAACAATTCCTATTTGTAGAACGTGCATGATAGACTGGCCACTCTCCCTCGACCTTAGCAAAATCGCTGCAGTGCAAGTTTCTGATGCCAGAATCGCACAGCTCTGAGACGCCTATTCTTTCATCACACCTTTCTCATTGCCCGATGGTTTGGACAATTCCCTGTGCACCTTATCACAAAGCCCTTCTTGACTACTCACTCTGTCTGCATTTAGACGGCGCTTCAGTCATTCCATACGCAATCGTTCCCCTCCAGGCATTCGTGCTTGTGTCGCGTTTGTTTCGTTCAAAGTAGTATGACTTACAAGTCGAAGTAAGCCTATGTTCCATAAAACAGATTATCGAAATTTGTTTAGAAGGTAACAATGCAAAATTTGTAACAAGTTCTTAGCAGACATAGAGCATAGACTGGAGACACGGCCGCGAATCCAGCCTGAGGTTAACAATAGCAAAATGTAATTAATGAAAAACGGGAATTGTAATGTTTTGAAAACATTAAACTGAATAATAAATATACATGACCTTGAAAGCTTCTACACATACTGTAATGTTGATCTCGCTGTACACCTTCAAAACAGTGATTTTACATATATCTGTCGATGTTTGGAATTCGCATCCAAGTATGTTTGTGCCGAATCTTTCACTGGAATGTGCGTACTATTTTGTTCATAGATTGACTTGTCTTACAAGTTTTGATTATATGTTTTCTCTGTACTAACTACTATAAAAATATTATGTTCCCGTGAGAGTGCCGTTTATTTCATATTCGCAACACGTTGAAAATAGAGAAATATACACACCGTAGTTTTCTGCCATCTCAAATTCGAAATTTGGCACACATTGCGAATTCATGGGGAAATCGATTTTGCGTAACAGACTTGGAGTTTGGTGCCATCTTTCGGGAAAGCCGGACCAGAGATAGGCCAGGTTGTTTATCATGTTCGCTGCATTCACCATCCATTCAAAGGCATCCATGAAAGGCTCGTCTTTTTGTTCATCGCTCAACCAAAACTTCCACGAATGGTAAAATGGAACAGCATCCGTCACCTTTGAATAATAAATAAAATTTGAAAGAATAAGTTTCGAGGATTGTCATGAAAATTGTTTACCACCGATTAGAGTTTGCTTCGACATTGAATTTTGAACCTAATACGGTAAACGATGAATATGTGGATGGATCATCACATTGAGTCTTTCAGTACGCAAACGGTCAAATATTATTTCAATTTGAAGTTTTTATATTTATATTAATTTTTACGGACACTCACACATAGTCACATTAGCAGATTTAGGGCTTGTTGCAAGTCAAGATAAGTTGGATGAATAGGCAAAATTCACAAGTCTTTGTCTTCGTGACTTGACACACCTAGAATTCTTATTAGGCTGTTTGACTACCAAATAAGTGTTATTTATATACCGCCAAGATATTATGTTCCCTGTTCTGAATAACACCTATGGTCAGACAAAACATTTTTGCCAAATCGAAACGTCATTTCTAAACTAATTTAATCGATTGATTCCAAATTAGATTTCCATGAGAATAATTTCAATGTTCAATAAGCATCGAGCACGGAAACGGAGTGATTATATCTTCAAACATTCAAACATTATTCTCTAAACATTCAAACATTTCAGCAATCTTGATATTCAAACCATTCGTTTTTGGTCGCATTTAAGATACCGTAGGTTCCTGATCTAATCTCAAAAGTCCAACAGCTGTACGGAATACCTAGTTTTAACATATCGGAACATGCCAAGGAGAAAACAGAGCAAATATTTGGACAGCCCTTATTCGAGTCCCCTCATGTGTCCATATTTCAATGAACTTGCAAAGAACATGTATTTGTCAATGTCTGGTTTGCAATATACGTTGTAGGGAAAATATATACGACCATATTCGATTTTTATTCGATTTATTGAATGCAATCATATTGTGGAGATTTAATTACATCAACGATGAAACTAATCACAAAAATTCTGATTATGATGACAGGATTACCGCAAGAATAACAGCAACATTTGTTTCAAAAACACACACTCCCAGCCAAAGCGCAATATTTTAATATCATGATAGATAAACGTATTACTATCCAAAATTATCTCAAAATAATAATTTAACGACAAATAGAAAGACGCTATCGAAAGCGTTCCGTACTCATCGAAATTTGGCTCAGCACATATGTTAGAAACACTAAGTAAATATGAGAATACGATTTATCAACTGGCCATTAGAGAACATCATTTTCCTCGCGAACATTTTTGGGTGAGGAAAAATCGAGATTGCGATGCTATGAGTCGGGATCGCAGAGTGTGTTATAAGCTTAATGCAGAACGATCGCAGATAAACAGCACAAAAATATAAGAGAAACCTCAGCAGTCCATGAAATTATATATATTCCTCCGAGGTCAATGTTGAGACGGTGCAAAGTGGAGGCATAGAACAGAATACTAATTTCAGTAAAAATAGATTTGAGATGTTGAATCCACGTTCCCCTGTCGAATATTGTGACACTTCTTACTTGACTGATTACACGATAGTTAGCCACAAGAGCACACAGGTACTTTTGATCAGGAGCCAAAGCTTTGATTCCGTGTTGATGAGAAGCAGTTTCTCGCTTTTAGGAACAAAAAACGCTTCACGGATTAAGCAATGGCTATTATCCGTCATTGTGTATGCTACTGCGATACGTAAATTAAATCCGAATATTGTAACCATACATCATTGTTCCTGGAAATGTGTAGTTTATATCAATATAATCATTTAATTTCATCTCACAGAGCAGGGAATACCACAATAAAATGGTCTGAATTTGTGCATATTGTGAATGAAAATACTTATTGTTTTTTTCCTCTAGTATTGTCACAATTTACGACGCGTTCGTTGCAATTTGATCAACATTAGCTATCTCTCCAGCTACGTTGCCGTTCGGCCAACACGCTAAGCAAACACACAAAAAACGTTACTATCATCTAGTCAAACGACTGCGCATCAAACTTTTCTATTGTTACAGGTTCACCTGCGAGCCAAATACATTCATATTCATGGTGATCCTTCTTTATGTGTGCGCGTGCGAATATCCATTATCAACAAAACAATGTTACAATATTGTCGAGCAAGAAGATATTGAATTAATAAGATTAACCAATGAATAAACAAATGATGATTAGCTTGATCAATGTGTCATCCAAAACATGTTCTATAGTCTACCTTATTAGCCTCTCAAATATTCTGCCTTCGGTCGCTATTAAGTATCCCAGAAATCCCATAATGATTCGAACTTTCTCGAATACACCTAGTTTAAAGTGAGCAGACATCCTTTAAATCAAGTCTGAATGCAATGACCTAACAATTTATTTGTATATGCCGCGCAAAACGCATAAATCACCACTGTTTGACGATGGTAGGTACATCATTCCACAAAACGAATGAAATGTAATAACTAACTTTGCGCATTAGTTTCTTTTTCTCTTCGTCGGTGATTCTCAAACCGGTTGGTATCTCATCCTCGCATATAAGCGATATGATCGCGAAAGCTGTATAATTCGGAAAACAAATTACACGCACACTTTCTATGAAACAGGAAGAAATCCCGAAACAGGAATTTGACTTCTGAGCAATTTACACTAAATAAAAAATTTACTCTTGAAAACACATATACGTTCATCCTGTGTCGATAGAGATTAGTTTTATTTGAGAAATAATGTGAAGCCTCTTCTTCCATGAACTTATGTCAAATTAACCTTAAAATAACACTGTTTGCATATACTCCATTTGTAGGATTGAAATAAATTTAGGACTTGAGTATTGCTTTGTAAAGAAAATGTTTGGAACGGATTGAATAATAACTGCTATGTAATTGAAATCCATTAGCAAGGGCAGTTTTGTTGGTAACATTTCGACTGCGACACAGACAATTTGTGCCACCAACGATGACAGTGAGCACATATACCGCGATTAAATAACACTCAGTCCAACAATTGTCATTCGTCTCATCACTGAACATTTTATTGAAATCCTACGAAAGACAAGACACGTAGACAAATACCAGGTCGATTAGCCTACGCACCCAGCACATCGTGAATTTGGTCAAAATCGATTGACATTAACCGTCATGTGCAGGAATACATGTGTGTTTTGCCTTATTACCGTTTGTTGAAATATATAGACTACTAGCGTCAACGAAGATAGAACTGTCGTCGGAATTGTTTATAAACCACTGCGGAATCAGTCTGCGCTTTGATTAAATGGAAATTCTATCCAGGATATACGTTGAAAATGCAACCTATTGCCAACGCCATGGGACTATGCTAAGAATGAAAGTGTAACCATGTTAGTACTACACGTGTAGTGTAGAATAAAATGCATGTTTAATCCCAAATATGTAGGTACAAAATTGGCTTTAATTATTTCCATGCATGGAATGTCTGCCAGACGTAAATAATTTCCTCGGTGATTAGAATTATTATTGTTAAGATAAATAACGCCTTGTATCCCTTTTCCTGTTTCGTTACATACCAATAGACGTCACAATCGTCCACTTTACGGAAGATGACTTATCGTTGATTTAGTTGCTCAGGATAAACTATCGGAAAGGGAAATATATGTTTGTATTAAATGGACCAAGACTTAAACTGCATTCTCCACCGATGGTCACTCGCGGTAACCATGCTAGCAAACGTATCAAGTGACACTACGACAGTATATTTAGCGAAAAGAATATGATGGATATGATGATGAAAATGGAGTGATTCCCGCTACCTTTATTTAGATAACGCTAAAATTTCATGGTATTGCACGTACTTAATTGCGGACTTGAATTATCCCATGTTTTTTTATATTCTGCAGAAAGAGTAAAAATTGTCTATTTGAAACCAGTAAAATAATGTATTTAAATTTCAAAAACAATTTGCTAAAATAAAATTTTGCACGGTAAGTACTTCCTCAGATACGTAACATGTTTAGACAATATGAAGAAAGTATTTCATTCCAGCAATCTGTAAATGAGGTTCTGTAATTCGACAAACAAAAATGAACCGCCATGACATTTCGTTGGATGAAATAATGGGGTAATATATTTACATGTATTTTTAGTTTTATTCAACAATGGAGTTCATTGTGGCAATAGCGTTATAATGAACCTATTTGTACTTCACATGTTTAGCAATTAATGAAGTGGCGATATTTATGAGACCCCATGAAACATCTCGCATGTACTGGAGGCATTTGATTGAATGTTTGATGATGCAAATGTTATGTTCGGCTGTTTATAAAGACCGTGAAATCTAAATGCATTACTTACCGGTAGCGAAACCTGGTTCATACAAGCTAGACAGGAATAAACGCTAAATGCATTCTATCTACAGAAGGTCATTCATTTCGGGGACATAAATTGGTTGAACAACCTGACCGATGCTAAATTGCTTTCAGAAGCCGATCTGCATAGCATTCTCACCCTGCTCGATCATCGCCGACTACGGTGGTTTGCCCAATAAAAAATGATCCACATCAAATTAATATTCGGGCTGATGAACATTTGCTGAATCTGTAATGCAATAGCATTCACTCATTTCACTCTCCGGAACGCGTGATTTGTCAGACTATATTCCTCTTTATAACAGGGTTGCATGTAATAAATGAACTTTTGAAACAGTTGTTCTTTCAACCTTGGAACGCGTTATGACACGCAGTAAACATCACAATGATAATATTCGATAAGACAGTCTTCTGTGAGAAGACAAACTACACGTAAAACGAAGAGTATCAAAATTCTGGCTTTGAGTGATGAAGTTCAAAAAGTTATTGAAAGCCAAACGAAACGCTCTAAGGTTTACGAGTTTCAGATATTGCAATTATTATTTCATCTCTAGAATTCCATAGAAGTGAGGTCAACTTTTGTGCTCCGAAACTCAAGATAACTCTTCGAATTTGAAATGAGAAACTAAACTTTCTAATTCGTTAAGTGTACGAAACGTTGCTTTGTGATAGTACCGGAATAACGCATCGTCAGATAAGTTGTGAAACATATTGGTTATTGAGGAACAAAGTAAACTCATTTTCATTTCTTCATGTATTATTCAATTAGAAAGACGCAATGTCTACTGGGTTTGATGGAAAAAACGTTTCTATTATTGGAGCAAACACGAGCAAATGATGTGATTACTACGATTGGAAACGTGGAATTACCCACCCCTTACTCTGTTACTTGTTATTTCCAAATTATTTGATGGAGATCTAATGGAACGTTTGAGAAGAATAAAGTGCGTTCAATGAAACTGAATGAATTAGACAGAATTATTCGTGTTTATCTAATTAACTGATTATGTTGGATGATTGTACGAATCCGGTATATAAACGGCTAGCAATACACTCCTGTTATGTTGTTTTCAGCTAAAATGCATTTCATCGAACTAAGAATAGCCTAATAATTGCAAAGCTTGAAAGGCTTGGTATCAACGGAGAATTATAAATTTGCTATATGGATTTTAAGCAAATCTTATTACGCAAGTAAGTTTGGAGGTGCGTTAACAAAACCAAATAAAGCAACTAGAGACATTTCCCGATGTTCAATCCGTTAATCGATACTCTTTCTGGGTTATGTCAATGGGGTACGGAAATTTATTATATGCAACATTTCTTTTTTTACGGACCACATAAATATATGTTTTGCATCTGTACCATATAAAAGTGCATGCTATCATTTCGATACTCTTCATACTTGGTTATTGAAGAACAAGCTACCATTGAACTTTAACAAATGCAAGCTTATAAACGTGAGGATTATAGAAAATCTCGAAAACGTTATATTGGGTATAATGTCCTTGAGAATGACAAGAAATAAAACTATTTAGGCATATAGATGTGCTCCAGTGTATGAAACTTAATTTAAATCAACGCTGCAATTTCCAAGTCTACGGGGTTGCTCAATATAATCAAATTTGTAGTCAGACAATTCCTAATTTTTTCTCTAGATATTCACATGGATTATGATAACAAATTTTTAGACAAGTCATAAACTAATCTATATGTCGTTGACTCGGTGGTCCAAAAATAATTCAAAACGTATGTAGCAAATATATCATTGCTCAGCAAAACTAATTCACAGAATACGAATCCAGCCTTATGTAGCAAAATAGCTCTCATCAATCTTTGTCCCCAACAACGAAACAGCATAGACATCAGTCTACCTTACAAAACAATGCCATGCCTTAAACCAGATAAATGCACTCGAATTGGTAAAGGTAATCAGCGGGCCAAAAAATATATGATGATAGTTCCAAATTCTAGCATGAATTGTACAAATTAGTATTATTCTTTCTGCTTCTGTTTTACATGGGAAGCTTCAGCATATGGTGTTGCTCAGTCCAATAGGTTGCATAAATGTGAAACGAAATTTGACAACTTTTAATTGAATAATATGTTTTCACACTACCTATGGTCTGTACAATGTAATTGCATAACTAGTGTATTACATTGTGCGTTGTAATTTTTACAATCCTACAGTTACTGGTTAGTTCGGTTATCGTTAGACCATGCCGATTCTTAAATTACTTTGATAGATTATCAGAAGGAATACGGCTGTATCTTAGCAAACAATTTTGAAAATCTAAATAATTCCAGCTATGAAGAATGCATCGCATGATTGGGTATTCTGATCCCAGAAACATAACCTATTGTTAAATACAATTGACTATCGTGCAAAGAAAGTCAAAAGTCACAAAGTAACGTACGCGAAACAAATGCAAAACTGTTGTAACCCCGAAAATTTAAAATAAAATTCAGAGTGACGAGATACCAATTGCCTAAATACCATTCAAATTGATTGAGCACAATAGTTTTGATCAACATAGGACAGTTTTGTCTCTGCGCATCTGTTCAGCTCAAGTAATTGAATGAAACCGAGTGAGGCGTTCTTGGTAGTTTACATGGTTATTCGCAGCACATCGTGAACACTTGACTGCAGCAACAACATTTCATATATCAATGATCGTTTATCAACGTGCTCATCGGTATAATTACCGAGCAAAATACTCTGAATCAAATGTTGTTCATTTCAATTAATCTATCGATCCTAGGATAAAGATAATCGTAAAAAGCAATCCATAGAAAATGCAACTCACCTGGATTGAATTCCAACAAACTGGGCGTAATTGCGATCACGTTAAGTCCGTTTTGACGATAAGTTTGCTTCATTAACATTCTGAAATACTGTGACTCATTATCTGATGATTCATTTTCCACCTGTTTTTCCTCGGTTAATTTGATTCGTACCAAATATTTGTCATCTTCCACCAAGTACATGAATCCAGTCAGTTCGCAGATGATTTCGCTTTGAAGTTTCAAAACATTCTAAAGCGTGTAAACAGGTATCGGCTAGATCACGTGTATATATGCGTTACGTAACGATAATCTTTGACAATCGTCAAACGTACTTCGCATGTTTGTTTAGAAAGCACTGACTCCAGTGTAGCCGAGAGTTGAGATAGTTCAAGCGTCGGAGAATTGTCAATTACCATGACCAATTCATCTGTCAACGCAATGACATATTTAAATATATCGATTCAACTTTATTGTTTTTGATGTAGAATAACTAATCCCCTCAGCTAACTGATAGATCTTCCTTACACGAATGCAGAATTAACACGGTAATTTAGTAAAATACAAAAATGAATTGTTATAATGAAAAATCTTTATTTGCATCCATTTGAATCAGACACACCACGACAGGCTTCGAAATGGTCGCGTTCAATACAAATGACTGTTGGATTAAGATCCGCATGCACCCGAAATATGGGATCAATGGTGAACGATTTGCTGTTGAACCCCGCTGTTAGATAATTCCGACAGGACCAATCTGTTGAATCACTAGCTTCCACACTTCCGTGGTATTCCATCAAACCCTGCGTTTATCATGCATTAACAGTGTGAACTGAATATATATATATCTTATATATATTATATATAATATATATATATATATTATATTTCAATCAAAAAAACAGTAATCAAGCTCAGGCAAAACAATCGCATTTTCAAAATCACGAAGCAGTGGAAAGACAAACAAAAATGTTAAGTTTCGCTTGCGTCGACTAAATTGACCAAAAACGTGTAAAAATAATTCGTCACGGCTTATTACATTGGCCCTCCGATGTATTTATTGGTTCATTGAATTTCGCTCACATCAGTTTGATGTCGCAATTGCAGATGCACCAATGATAGCAACTCAATATTTCACAATGCTGACTAAAAGTAAAGTCAATATTTCTTAATTTGAAATTAATCATGCCTCAAATATTCAGACGTTCAATTAACACAATGGCAACAACAACGAATATTTTTGTTTAATATTAAACCTGTCAGTCACAATAATCTTGATCACAAAACATTCCGAAAGCCTCCAGACTAAAACCAGTAATGTGTGGTCATGATGGCTATCATGCAAATAATCTCATTTGTTTTTTTCATGACGATTTCGTTTGCATGAAAAGCAATAACTCTGCTTTTAACAAGAAAACCATGGTTCGTTAAGCAAATCGATTTACGATTCACCCTGAAAATCGAATTAACACCTGCTAACGGCTGAATCATTGTTCCAAAATAACGAAATATTGGTTTAATATTTATAGTTCTTCAACTTGAGCAATTTGGAGACAATGACGGATTTCAATGTAGCGACCGAAGTATTAATTATACATGATTACAAAATTCGATATTAGATTTTAATTTTTATCACTAACAAACACCACAAACGTTTTCCTGCTGTTTGTGACAGTATAACCAGAATTCAAACGCTTCAAAACAGTAGGAGATTAATGATCAAGCTGCGCTAATTAGCCTCTGGTATATGAGTTGGAATAATCAGGAAGTTCAATCATATATATGCCTATTTACACGTATATATTGCATTTAATAATTCTGCCTTGTTTTTGGAAGATTGAGTGTTGAATTGTTGCAGAGGATGCCGTTGTAATGTTAAAATATTCGTTCAAAACATATTGTGTATTGCTGTGGACTATCACGTGCTATGCTTTAAATTATATTTTGTTTTGAGCATCTTCAATGTTTTTCAAATGTAAGTCAAAATTTTATTTTCTACATTATTGTTTCGTCTTCCATTAAGGTCAAACAGCAAGTTAATTATTCTGTGATATTTTTTGATGTGCAAGAACCGGGAGCTTCAGCTGAAGTGTGGTTCCATACGATAATTCAGACCTCGAACACGTTCCATGTTCCGAAAGACTAGGCGTTATATTCGCGTAGCAACTATTGCATCTTGTAAAAGAAGATCACCTGTATACGTCCTGATTAGTGGGTGAAAAGTGAAATCATCTTTCCGTGACCATTTAAAGACCCTTATATCACTGAATTTCGTTCCATATGTTGGAGCTTCGGCACGCACAAACTCAGAAGTGTATTTGGGAATTTTTCGCTCAAGAGATTCCTGAGGATCATGAATACATACTTGAGACCGGTCATGGAATACGGTGTGCATTCATGGTCTCCGTGGCTCAAGAGGGATGTGGAACGTATGCAGCGAATCTAACACCGCTCGATGAAACTAGTTTTCAGCATCAGAAACAAACCATAAATAAAGGATAGCTCAACTTAATCTATTCGATTTTTCCTCTCGAAGAATCAGAGGACACCTCATCTTACTTTACAAAACATTCCATACCCCTAAACATCCCATACAGGATTTATTCACGCGAAAGGATACGAGGAATTATCAATTCCATGAATATGTGCTGGTCGTACCCCATTCCCGCCTGAACTGTATAAGCTATTTTCACTCTCTCCATGTCTTTTTTACTTGAAACAGTTTACCTTCAACCGTTGCTCAGGTCACTGGCTTGCATGATTTTAAAACAAAATTAGACGGATCTTTATTGCATTATTTGTTTTCAGAACTTTTATGTCCTATGTAATTCATGTCCTTTTATTGTTTATACACTCAAATTTCATTTTTTACCATCTCATGGTTGTTGTTGAGCTCTTTGCTTTCAAGAGAATTAAAAACCTTGAATTACCTTGAGTCCTAAATCAGTAGGATGTTCAATTTTCACTATCCTCAACATGTTGCTCGAGATCAAGCAACCAGCAAAGGACGATGTAAATTCAAAATATTTATTAGAGACGAGAAATTTTGTCTCTATATGAATATGAAGAGAACGTGTGGTTGAATCATGGAGAGACGTTTAAGCATTAGATTTCAAATGGCTTGTAATATATGGAGATAATTAATTTCAAATATTAAGAGTGGCAGATTGTATTCAACTAGGAAATGCTTGGAAATACGTAAAATTTGAGATGAATTTCAATACACCACATTTGCGTGGATTCTTTCACGGAATTCAACACTAAGGCTTAATTCACATGCCACTATATTTTCTATACAGCGCAAAATCTTTCGAAATTGAAACCGGAATATTCTGGTTGATAGTTGTTTGACAACCACGCTATAATTCAGATCCTCTCCGAGCGAATTAATGTCTTGTTCATCTGCTTATTGAAATCAATGGATGTTAATAGGCTCGACAAACATCATAAACATGAAAATTAAGAACACCTAAGCATATGGTCTGACATAAATTTGACAAACTGGTGGGAATCATTGTAAGTATTATTGAACGATATTCGAATGTACATATATAATTATAGGTATATTGTGTTTTGTGCAAAAAGTCAATAATTTCATTAAATATGAAATCAAATGAGTCAATATTTTTTTCGATAAGCATACATGTTTAAAACAGCCACAATCTACTATAAATCTGTTGCAACTAAATACTGATATGTACAGTGCGTGTATTGTGCATTTATGGTCGACATCATATGATGGAGACCAACAACCTACACTCTTAAGTATAATTATTAATCACTTGTGCACGTTTATTCAATAAAACTGAATGATGTTGCTGGATATATATAAATAACTATTGCTAATATAAAATCTTCATGCATTTCAATCACAAACAATTTACCTTCGTCTTCGTGAAGTTTTCGTTCATCAATTTTGAGCAGTAAAAATACGATCTACATTTCTTATGACAATTGTAATATGGTAGATCTTGTTTGATCAATAAATCTAGGCACCAAACACCGAACAAAATTTTTTAACACGTTATATTTTCAATGTGTATGTGATTTCCCCGAATGATGAGTACGAGCAACACGGAACCGGTCTTGGTGTAACTGAATAAGATGGAAATGCGTACAATCATGGATTTTCATTCCAAATTTATTGAGTTACCCCGAAACCATGTGTGATTGAACTAATTCTACGAACCAGACAACAACGGCGAAAAATGTAGTAAATTTGTTTCCGCTAATTGCTATAAAAATTAACGTTCAGTATATTTTGGAAGATGATTCTAGCGCGGAAAATTGGAATATCCAAAATGGAAGCGACGTATTCCATTTCGAGTATGTATCATTTTACTATAACGGAATGTGACTATTTTGTTCAACCTAAAGTAAACAAATCTTATAAACCAATAGATAGGACTGTTTTAGGGCATCTTTCAATAAAACAAAGTTTTGTTAAAACGTGTATCACATTAGTCTCGTTAATCTGCTATAGACCTAAGGATATGATATTGTAGGTTAGGCACCACAAACCCTCTATTTCTATCTCTATTAGATTGGATTTATTGAATATGATGGTCATAGGCAAATAATGGCGAAGGTTTAAAGAATCTATGCAAACATGCCTGGCAAACGTTTGCAAAATTATTTGTTGGACTAATTCGCATCAAAAAAATTTTCGGCTGTTTGTGCCGCTATAATAAATTTATTCGCATTAAACAATGTTCCCCGGATGAACATATTTTGTGCACAAAATGATTCAACATTACATTTCTTTGGATAAGGATTTGTTAACTCATTTCAACAAACAGCTAACATTAGTGATGCGTCTCTGTGCAAAGTAATTAGTTCATATCATCAGTGATAGATTTTTCACCTTAATTTACAATAAGAAATCCGAACAAAGTCACAACTCAATAAGAGTAATAAATGTTGTCATTGTTTCATGAGAGAAACACCATTTTTAAACTCCATAACTCTAATTGTAATATAGAAAGTTGCATTTCGTTTTTGGAAAAAAAAACGATCATGTAAATTTCACAAATTGAGCTGGCAATAAATATATAATGCAATATGATGCAATAAATATATAATTAACTCACCAGCAGCGCCTAAATTTTGTATTATTAGGCGATCAGTATTAGTTTAAGCAATTGTTAATTATGTAACGTATTATTTGTATTATTATGTATGTATTTATTATGTAAGTTTATTATATAATAATCTTGATAAATGTTATATGTAACAAAAATACGGTGTTCAGAATCGTGTTTTAAAATAAACTTTTCGCAGTGTTTCGAGCCTAAAGGTAAAAAATGGTGTCTGCTTTGGAATAGCTGTAAGAGAGAAGTGTGGATGATGGGTGAATATTGCATCTAGTCGATCGTAGTCGAATAACGAATCACACCAAAATGTAAGAACGTCATGAGAGCTAAGATCAAACTTAACAACTTCACCCCTGCCTTTGGCATTTACAATTTGTTCTTGATGCGCATTGAACTTTTCATCGTTAATCACTATTAATTTGGGGACCACACTTTAAAACAACGCAAATCGTTCAACTTGTTTATTACACTATATTCAAAATGTCTGTAATGGTCTTAATACTATTCTGATTTTTCAATAGATTCTGAGCCAAATGTTTTATTTCAAATTCATAAAATGGAAACAGTTATATTTCTCAGCTGCTTATTATTGCATCTCGATGAATAGAATACTGTGTATTTTGAGACCAACTGTATTTACAACATCGAGCGCAATGGTTTTCTTGTTGCTTACATTGGACAAACTCCTATGGAACTTCAAGATGGAATAAACTCATATTCCAATGTATGTCAATCATTATACCGGGATTCACTACCAACAGAATGCGTGCTAGACATCAGCCGCAACGTGGACTACAATAATGACTAGTGGTAAGCGGGGCGTGTGACCTGATAGCAAAATACTTCACAATGAGGCGGTTAAATCATCGAAGGCGTTGCGGTAAACAAGTTGGAATAAACGTGATGTTCGTTGACTTTCGGTTTTGCAAGGGATCCGTTTTGAGGTACATCACCTCATATTTGCTTCAATATTACTCAAGTCTAATTTGCTCGCTCGTGCACAAAAAAACAAATACGGAGGTAACGCAGCGTGATGGGTTAAGTCTGTTTTCATTGAAATTGCTATTCTAGCTCAAGTTGTTTCAGATTGAAAATGTAAATTCATTTTAAATTGGAACTTTGGTCGTATTGACAGGTGGCTAATGACGAAGCAACTGACAAAGGTTCCGTACGAGAAGCAAAACTTTACGAAGAATTCAGACTAACCGATTTATTGTAAACTTTCTTTTCATGATTATGTATTATTGATCAGTCGCAAATATATAAAAATACCCTACTGATCAATTTTCAGCCAACACAACATTGTTCCCCTTTCCATGACATTAACTAACATTGTATCAGTCGATAACAATTCACGTGATATTTTCACTTGGGCGAACACTACCCATTTCTGCAGCAACTACAAGACTCGTCGGGCTTGCAAATCTCTTTAATATGACAGCATGACGATGATTCATAAACGCTTATTAGCGATTGATTAAACGAAGGACCTGTTGTCAAGGTCGCAAGGGTTATGAATACAATAACGATGTTCGGGATTCCAATACGACATTATCGTTAGAATTGCACTTTTGATGAGCTCAAATAAGTGCGAAACTCGAGCTTATTTCATCCATTACGTCGATGACAATTTTTTGTATATTTGAGATGGAGTTCCTAAGCAAATAATCCACGAAATCATTTGCAGCGATCCATACAAAACCGGAATTCTTACTTGTTCACACTGTTGTCATTATATTTATCAGCACTTTATTTATTTTTTATTATCCCGAAGTTGATGTTTGGCATATCAATCTGGATCTATTTACTGGCAATAAACCGCTGGTACACTTCAAGCATGACTCATCAATTAAACAACACATTACTTCCATGTCAGTGCAAACACCCGATGTATCTAAAATATGTACATTTTAACTTGTTTGCTATTTATTTCATCAAAACTTCGGAATATTTTTTATATATGTGATATGACTTGTTATGATGTTTTAAAAACAAAAATTGAAATTATAAATACTCACCGGTCTTTAAACGAACTGAAGCATAGGGTATATCGAATTTATACCTCAGGAATTATGATCGTTTGTATGTTTTATTCCAATTTCGTTTTAAATGTCGCCACCAAATTTAAAGTTGATGAATTCCACAAGGATGTAGCACGAACGGCAAACATTGGTTGTGGTTGTGATTTGTTGAAGCGTTTATTCGAAGTTGCAATACACAAAACTTTTGTTCATATTTTCGCTCGCATTTGTAATAGATTATTAAAGTTTTTGTCCTGATGTTCTATCTTTACCATGTCGCTTTGATTTGAGGACAAAACATTTTTTCACGAGACATTATACATTTGATGACATAGGCTTCTTAATTTAAATGAAAGGGAAAGGACATTTTCTAGAGAAGTGGGCCCGTTTGTAGCTACAGCAATCACTACGATGGGAGGTTTTCGTTTGGCAATCGATTGGCATCTTACAATATTCAATCTTAAAGTGACGGTTTCAGTTTTATCATGATCAATCTAGGATAGGTTGACAACGCTGAAGTCTGTTAATTCAATAAACACGTGGATTGGAATGAACATTTGGTATCACGGTTATCCAAGTCACACAACACATTTGCCACGACAGATTTTGAACAATTCATTTCCCTCCATATGTTACAAAATTTATTATAATTAATTCGTTAGAGAATAGTGTAACTGGCGCAATGATCGGTTGTGTGAAGCGTTATTTTTTATGTCGCAGAATCTCTGGCAGCAATCTATTTGATAATCGATAGAATAAACATTTTGGTCAAGCGGTGACTGAGTCGAGCTGTTAGTGTATATTTCTCTGAAATAACAAGCGGCGGAGACACTATCAGCAGATACACATGGGCTGAATAATTCCATATGCTTTCGAAACTTTTTATGCTTGGAGCTGTAGAGCGTTATTAGTATTTAGGTTTTGAGAATCGATGATGACAACGAGATATGCTTCTAAACTACCGTGCGGTATTAAATGTCATTTCATCGAGATATGTTTGATAAAATACGTAACGTCGCGTGTAGTGGCAAACATTTCGACATTTTGAATGGTGGTCATATTGATTAGGCAGATACCGTCAAATGTTCGATTTAAAAAAATATGGATTTGTATCCCTCAATGAAACAACAATAATGCCATAACATATATGGCAATCGTAAGCAAGATGAGCTTTCAAATGCTTCATGTTAGTATTCGTTCAGTCGATGAATCGTAGCGTTGTATAATAATACTAATGAAAACACGCCTACTAATCAGATCACCCTAGATGTGGTCACACACAGAAGATAATTTAAGATATACTTGATGAGCAATCAACCCTACCAACTCGAAGTACAACCATAAACATCGACTATATCAGATTTTACAAAATTCCAAATGGGAATGGCCAACTAGTTAAAGAGTTCTAACTCAATTGACACCAATAAGAAATACCATATTCTTTTTGTGATCAGGCAATATTCTGTATAAAATCAACCGTGACTGCAAAAGCATTTATATCGGTCATGGATGCAAATACATTGAATTTTGCGAATTTCAACTTGTAATGAGATTGTAAACCAACAATTTACTTGGTTACAATGATTGTAATCAAATTTGATCCAAACACTTTAAAATCATTTCCAACTTGTATGGGATGGGTTATGATTAGGTTAGGTGCAGAAATTGGTTGCAGTACGTTTAAGAATTATATACTCATGAGCAGCTATACAAATATCGGAAATCAATTTTAAGCAAACAAATAATAAAATCTGTTTTCACAGGTTTAATTTTAGAGCATAAAAATCAGCGTTTTGAGGCTTCGTAACTATAGGACCAATTCAATCATTCACGTACGGGAAATCATTTCGTTATATCCTAATTTTGATTGTCGTCTTCACTTTTGCAACCAATGCAAATTTAACGTTTTTTGATAATGGAGTGTTAAGGATAATTTTTAGCACTTGAAGAGAAACCATGTCTACAACGATTCTTTTAGTTTCAGATACAACCTGGAATGATTTGATGAAATATATATGGATACTGCAAATTCGATATTTTTATTAACAAGGTTTGATATTAAATACATAACTCACGTGCGGACCGTTGTGACATAACTGTCAGGTAAAGGTAAAATTATCACATATTGTGACATAATTCACTAAGTTTCCAACTTGAAGTTCTCACAATATCCGTTGGTAATCTTATTGTTCTTAGAATATATATTTCATTCACCTGCAAATTATATAAATATATATATATATATATATATATATATATATATATATATATTAAAATGTGATATCTTTAGGTCGCATATTACGATCGAGAAATAAATACATTTATGGAAGTTTTAATTGTTCGTTAATTAAGTACAAATTTTATGATTAATAACAAAAACATATTAAAAAATAATAATCTAAATTATTATCACTTTGTACAATAAACTATGAATATTTTTGCCAAAATCAACTAAATGTAGAGAAAGAAAAAATGCTAATTTTATATATAACTGATTATTAGATTTCGAATTTATTTATGTTTATATGTATTTCGCAATTTGGAAATTTAGTCGTGTAGAGTTACATGTAATTGCGCATCTTATAATAGGAAAAGTGTCTGGCTGAAATAAATGTCGGAGTCTTTCGTTGTCGATAAGGAAAAGTCGTTTTCAAATTCATGAATGTACTATTACAAAGATTTTCATGTTCTCCAGATTTAAAATGACTTAACAGTCGGGTCGGGAGAGACAATCTATTCCGCAGCGCTCACAGCGTTATGCACTACAAGGTTGTTGGGCGTCAGCTTGCATTTGACTCTTCGCACAATGCAGCTGATATGACCGTTCAAGAGCAAGTGATTTTCAACTATCTGGTTTAACGACAATTTCATTGTCAAAACATATACACATATTTCACATATAATGCAGAAACAAATGTTAAACGAATGCTTGACAGGGTAAATCTGAACTACATAACCTCAAATTAAAAGGTTATTCAGAGTTATAGTTGACTTTATGAAATGTATTTCACTAATATGAATATAGCGACTAGAATGTATGTTGATTGTAGTGTTGTTTAGTTTAAAGTGCACAACGCTACATTATGCTATATCAACTTGTACACCAAACTTGCAAATATTAATATAACGGTATGCAGTATAGAAACGCGGAGTGATTGCGTGCTGTTTTCTAATCCGCAAAACATTGTTCTTCTTCTAGTTTTGCATGCACTGTTCCTATGAAGTAAATTTGATCTGAATGCGCATGATTCAGAATAGTGGAACAACTATTAACATAGGTTATGCTTGTATGCCAACTGTTATATAGGGTTCTTACAACGAACCACGATGTTCAGACACAGAATCACAAAGTGATTCTTGGTCAATGCACTCAAGGCGCTTATGGATGACCCAAGTAATGTGTTGCTCACATCCTCATCTCTTACACACCATTACCGGTTTTTGGCTGTTTGCCGTCGTCAGGTGGAGACAGTAAGATCAAGTTCAGTGAGACTTGAAACAGTTGATTAATAGTAAACAAGGTTATGCTTGTATGCCAACTGTTATATGGGGTTTGTACAACGAAACACGGTGTTCAGACACAGAAACACAAAGTGAGTTTGTATCAAAGCACTCGAGGCGCTTATGGATGACCAAAGTAATGTGTTGCTCACATCCCCATCCCTTACACACCACAACCGGTTTCTGGCTGTGTACCGTCGTCAGGTGGAGACAGTAAGATCAGGTTCAGTGAGTCTTGAAACAGTGGATTAAAAGTAAAGAAGGTTTTGCTTGTACGCCAACAGTTAAATAGGGTTCGTGCAACAAACCACGATGTTCAGACACAGAATCACAAAGTGATTCTTGGTCAAGCACTCGAGGAGCTTATGGATGACCAAAGTAATGTGTTGCTCACATCCCCATCCCTTACACACCACTACCGGTTTCTGGCTGTTTGCCGTCGTCAGGCGGAGGCAGTAAGATCAGTTTCAGTGAGCCTTGGAACAGTGGATTGAAGGTAAACATGGTTATGCTTGTATGCCAACTGTTGTATAACAGTTTCAAGCCTCACTGAAACTGATCCTATTGTCTCTACCTGACGACTACAAACAGCCAAAAACCGATAGTGGCGTGTTAGGGATAGGGATGTGAGCAACACATTACTTTGGTCATCCATAAGCGCCTTGTGTGCTTTGACCAAGAATTACTATGTGATTCTGTGTCTGAACATCGTGGTTCGTTGTACGAACCCTATATAACAGTTGGCATACAACCATAATCTTGTTTAACTATAAATATACTTAATATTACAGGCCACGTTAGATGAAGTTGGCCTGAGAAGCACTTTTAGATACACACAAAATGTGGGGTTCAGTCCATGAGGTTGTACATAAATTAAGACGTATCATTCATTTTCATCACAAAAACGCATTCTCTCTCAGTGTATTCTGATTTTTTGTGCTCATCATTTGGGGTTAGTAGGACGAGGATCCACAGGTATTGAAAAATGGCGAATTTTGAGAAATATGTAAAGGTTGATTGCCACTATGTGGTAAGGTTCTCATAATAAATTTTACACTTGTGTTTTGAAACTTATATTCATTCATTTCCATCACACACACTATGATCGGTTTGTGGCTGCTTGTGAATATCATTTGAAGATAATACGCTCAACATCTTTATGATGATAGCACTAAACAGTTGTGTATACCCTCAGGAAATTTTAGCGATACATAATAAGATAGAATTTATGTCAAATTACCGTAGAAAAATAAGAAAATTTGAATAGGATTCACAAATATATGATGCTAATGAAAAAAATCAACTATCAACGGTGTTTTTTATCTTTAAAAAGCAATGCACCATAAAAAAGGAGTAACTTACTTCTAATATCTGGTTCGGAAGTTAATAATGGACCGGATATACTTGATTTTGTATTGGTTGTCGTTGCCACTGAAATTAAATTAATAGTTTATGGTTTATAAATATTGAATAATGAAGAACGCACTTTACTATAATATGAAAATGTCAGCTGGATATTATAATGAAATCAATTTGATAGTAATATATATCTATACATATATATATTATATATATCTATATACTATATAATATATATATATATATATATATATATATAATGCTTGGGTGTGGGGGTTATATTTTGAACCGCAGAAGTGCATATAAAAACTGAATAAAATTGTGATGAACCCGTAATGTTATGAATTGTTTATTCTACGTTTATAAAACTCTGTATTTTTCGTATTCAGCCAGTATGTACAAACAGATTTCACGTTTAAAATTACAAATATATGGATTTAATCATGGAGTATGGGTGACATTGATCAAATAGACCGCTAGTATAAAAAAATAAATGATTTCTCTAGATTCGTTCTATTAAGTCTCTTAACCAAACTGTGTAAATCAAATTTTTTTACCCATTTAGGAAAAAGCAAAAAAAAAGGCAAAACCCTGTAGGCATCCTCATGATAACAAACTCAATAACAAACATTATGTACGATACACATAATACTAAACAGGTATGAGGTTACAGGCAAAACACTCAACTAATGATGATCTAACACGAATTTCATGACAGTAACTGGTATCAGGAAATTCAGCAAATTTAAATAGTCCATCATAAATAATAAAGACTGTGTGTAATCGTACTTAGAGTTGATTTTTATGTGCGCTTAAAGGAACCCATATTGTTGCGCTAGTGTCACTACCCAACTAAATATTCACATTATATGGCCTTTAGTATTTCAAGTAGATTAACATCGAGCCCTCACTATCAAAATACAAAAAGCGCGTTCTCGATAACCAAGCAGTGGTCAGATTTTAATTTAGTGTAGTCAAACGTGAGGATATATTGGAATCTGTTATGCCTGTGAATCAAAAATATGCTTTGCCTTTCTCATTTGGAGTTAGAAAAATATAAGCGCTGAGTTTTACAAATCGAATACAAAATTATTGTGTTTAAGTTCATTCAGACCCTAATTCTTATCTGGAACCACTTTTACTGTAGCTACGAAAAATCGGCAGCTTTAAAATTCTCACTGGTGACAAAATTTTTAAATTCAGTCAAGATAGTCATTGTTCCGTCTGCAATCACCTCAAAGTTCCTTAGAATTTAAGTCGAACATAACGCTGAATTATTGAGTTCTTCCATGTGCACCCGGTTTGTTAAAATCCGAACACAATAAATTAATAAAACAATAATTCGCTAAATTTTTAGATAATTTGATTGTAAATTACATGCGCTCATTAGGTGAGTCGTAAAATGGATAGCTGTTGTAAAGTGATAGCTAATGTTGTTCAAACCTATCTGTCTAAAAGTACTATTTAATGAGTATTCAACAAACACAAAAAAAATTTCATACAATAAACAACCTTGGTTCCCAAGGTTGTCACAGCCAGTGGTGGTGGTGGGGATAAGCTCCCGCTCCCTATAAAATGCTCCCATACGGCGTGCGTCTGAAATAGCCTCTGACAACCGAAGCCCAACACCTGGCCTGCTCGTGGCAAAACTGCTTCTACTGACTGGAGAAGGGACGGAGGCGGGTGACTGGCGCCTCAAAACCAGTTCGCTTCGGGCAGATGGAGCTCGTCAGCCTGGGAGGGCAGTCCATCTAGGAGATGGAAACCCTTACTTAAAACCTCCGCTTTCTGCTGATTATACAATCACAATAATCCGCCCAGGACGTTCCAAAGCCCGTCTGCAAAAGGAGGAGGGTTAGACGCGGCGTCAGCAACCCCACTCTGTCAAAACCTCAAACCGCCACTGAAACCAAAGCAACATGTCATACCAAAGTAAGATCTCCATGCTTGAATCGAGAAGAAACCTTATCTGAGGTAAAAATGAAGCAGACTGGTGAAAGCCCACCGGAAGCCAGTCAGCAGATGAATCTTCTGTGGATGAAAGCAACAACTAAGATTGCCACATGGGACGTCCGTACGATGTATGAAACCGGAAAGGCTGCTCAGTTCGCGAAAGAAATTCAAAAGTATGGTATACAACTGCTGGGAATATGTGAAAGCAGATGGAATTGATCTACCATGCTGATTTTGACATCCCGGGAACGGATTATTTACTCAGGTCACGAAGATGAGAACCATAGTCATTCGGAAGGCGTCGCCATTATGTTAACCCCAAAAGCTGCAGGCGCTCACATTGGATGGAAACACGTTGACTCACGGATAATCACAGCCAGATTCAATTCCAAGGGGAGAAATGAGACGGTAATTCAATGTTATGCACCCACAAACAATGCTAGCCTTGAGTCGAAAGAAGAATTTTACGTGCGTCTGCAGTATATCCTAGACAAGAAACCCAAGCGAGATATCAAGATTTTGATGGGTGACATGAACGCGAATTTGGGTTCAGAAAAAACACAGGGAGAGAATCTGTGATGGGTACGCATGCTCTAGGTGAAATGAATGAAAACGGTGAAATTCTCGCAGATTTTTGCGCGCTCAAGGATCTGGTCATAGGAGGCAGCATCTTTCAACACCGAAACATCCACAAGGCCAACTGGACGTCACCTGATGGTGTTACTGCCAATCAAATCGATCACCTATCGATTTCACGAAAACGGAGACATAGTCTCCTTGAACACGCGTAATGCAAGGTGCGGATGTTGCTTCAGACCACTACCTTCTAATGGCCAAAATTAAATTCAAGTTGAGAGCTTTCTGCGAAACCTGCAGTCGGCCTAGTTTAGAGTACCACACACAGAAACTAAGGGAAGAGCGCACAAGAGAGATCTTCTCAATCTCACTGAAAAACAGATTCGAATCGCTTAACAACTTAACCCCTGAGCTTCCAATAAATGAACACTGGACCGCTCTGAAAGACTGTTGTCAAGACACTTGTAAGCACGTAATTGGCAGACGGGTAAAGAAAGACAAAGAGTGGATCTCGAGTGAGACTTGGACACTGATCAACTCGAGAAGGCAGCTGAAACAACAGATCCTCCGGTGTAAGGACATCAAGCAGAAAAACCAACTGATCAAACAATACGGCTCCCTAAATAAATACGCGAAACGAAGTGCCAGAAGTGACAAGAGGCGGTTCTATGAAATGCTGGTAAAGGAGGCGGAAAATGCAGCAGGAAAGAGAAACCTGAACACCGTCTACAAAATTACCAGAACCTTATCAGGAAGGAAAATACCTTACGGAAAAATAATAAACGACGCTGAAGGTAACCTTATCAGTCAGGAATCGGTGCAAAGAAAGCGATGGATGGAGCACTTCAAGGAACTCCTAATGCGACCAGCACCTACTTCAGTCACTGACATCGCACCTGCAAAAAATTTGCTACACGTAAACACCGACCACCCCGGTCGAAATGAAATCTGTTCTGCCTTAAAATCACTAAATAATGGCAAAGCACCAGGCCCAGATGGGATTCCACCAGAAGCTTTGAAGGCTGATTTGGACACCTCGGCTGATATGTTACTTCATCTGCTGCAGAAATTCTGGTCAGAAAGACGGGTCCAAAATGATTGGAAGAGAGGTCATTTGGTCAAACTTCCTAAGAAAGGGGATCTGAGGCTATGCAAAAACTGGCGAGGTATCATGCTGCTCTCAGTCCCTAGTAAAATACTTAAATGCATCATCCTTATGCGTTTACGCGACGCTATCGACCAAGTGTTACGGCCAGAGCAATCAGGCTTTAGAAAACAAAAAAACTGGCATCGACCACATTGCGACTCTCCGCATAATAATTGAACAAAACATTGAATGGCAATATCCTCTCTGCCTCAACTGCATAGATTTATGAGAAAACCTTCGACAGTGTGGACCGCAAATTCATATGGAAGCTTTTGCCACACAATGGGGTCCCACCGCTGTACATGGACCTCATGAGGCAGCTGTATGAAGGTGCCTCCTGTCAGGTAATTCACAACGGAAGACTGACCGATCCATTTCGAGTTGTGACTGGCGTTCGCCAGGGATGCCTTTTGTCCCATATGATTTTTTTGTTGGTATGAGACTGGATAATGAAACGGACAGTAAAGGGTGAGAGGATTGGTATCGTTTGGAAGGATTCCGAGCATTTGGAGGATCTGGAATACGCTGATGATGTCTGCTTGATATCACGTGTCCCCCAACGTCTTCAGAGAAAGACCGATAGACTAGCACACTTTTCTTCATAAGCAGGACTACGCGTGAATACCGAAAAAAACAGAAGTCCTACGTGTGCTAACTGATGAGCACCCATCAATCAACATCGATGGTAAAGCAGTCAAAGACGTCAAGCAATTCGTCTACCTCGGCAGCATTGTTTCAATAATTGGTGGCGCGGACGAAGACATAGTCGCCAGAATCGGCAAATCAAGATACGCGTTCATAGCTTTGAAACCCATTTGGGAGTCGAAGGTTCTATCGAGACGCACGAAACTCCGTATATTCAGAAGCAACGTCAAATCAGTGCTACTCTATGGATCGGAAACCTGGCGAGTGACAGCAAAGTCCTCTGGCCGCTTGCAATCATTCCACAATAATTGCCTCCGTCGAATTATTGGGGTAAAATGGCCAGAAAAGATAAGGAATCAAGACCTGTGGCAGATTGCTGCTGAGGAATCGATCGCCCAGCAGATCAGTAGAAGAAAGTGGAGATGGGTTAAGCACACTTTTCGGATACCTAATGATGACATCACGCGTCATGCTCTGGTATGGAACCCAATCGGGAAGAGACGGGTCGGACGCCCAAGGCTATCTTGGAAGCGCTCGTGTGAAGAGGAGATCCGCATGTGTGGACTTGCATGAAACGACATCAAACCGGCTGCTATGGACAGACCAAATTGAAGACAAGTTGCCGAAGCCCTATGTTCCTCCAGGAACTCAAGGGATTAAGTCAAGCCAAGTAAGTCAGACAGTGCGACATATTGTCTATACTTTGAATTATCAATATAATTGTCCTCATATGTGTGTATGAGACCGTCAGCTTCAAAACAAAATATTATTCCGCAATGTTCGTATTCTCGTTACAAATTTTAACATTTTGGCAGAACAACCTGAACGCATTGCACGAAGGATCCTATCAAATTGAAATTCCGTACAAGTCTACAATGTCTATGATTATTCAGGTTGAATAAAATCACTAATGTTCACACTGTTCATTACCGATTTCTTCAATGTAAAAATGAAGAAAAATACTGAATTATCTTGTGTGGCTTATATTTGAAAACACATTGCAAATTGTTGTATATTCTAGGCCTGTTACGACTCAATGTAACCTGACCTGCATGGGTAATAGAAAATAGTTCCAAAAAACCACAAACGTGTTTTTATTCACTTTTGCAATGTTTTATTCTGAATTCACTCCTTTCATAGGTGGTACAGATACAGATAAGTATGTGTAACAAAATTATAATATAACAAAGACCATTGCCCCTCCTTAAAGATAAATTTCGCATTTTTGATCTTAAATCTTGTCCTACATTTACCGATAAGTGCTCGCTAAACAGGACGTAAATGCTAGCATACTTCTAGGTAGCCGCATGGTAATGAAAAGCCAATCGATTCATTCAAGCGTTAAATAAATTACAGCACCAAGAAATGTCAATAAAATTTAAAACCGTCAATCTTAGTTTTCCTGGTTGCTATGATAATGACCACATAACTAAGAATGAGGTTTTTGAACAAAATAACTGTTGTTCAAGGTCAAATCCGATAAATCCAATCCAATGTATATCTCAATGCGAAATGTTGGGTCACTACACAAATATTTAAATGTCGGAATTATAAACTAAACTTGGTTCTCGCAATTATCGAGTTTGCTATGAAGACTTCTAACGTTAAAAACTTTGGAAAACCTAAAATGTTTGCAGAATGTGATATTAAAATTACTTTGAAAAAAATGTTAAATTCAACCAAAGAAACGTTTTCTCGGGAATGTAATCGAAATCATAACGGTTTTGGGAACACCTGGAGTACTCTTCGATTCATATTGACAAAATGTACCGTAATTGGTTTAACGTTAGCATGTTGTCGGCTGATCAAAATTTAACTTCAAATCAACCGACAAGGGTTATCAAATTTGAAGATATGTAACGGTAGTATGAGTTCCTAGGGTCTGGTATGTTAGACTAATCGCATAGTAAAAAATTGAGGTACGCTGATCAAAATAGACTAACCTTGTTGATTATCTGTCCATGAAGCTAGTTTTTTTAAACAGATCAAGTAAAAATATCAGAACTGAATGTAAGAGATATTCGAACACATGGCATTCTAAAAGAACATATAAAATAGTGCTGGGACCAGCATATTTACTTGAAACAATCATGGTTATTGCTCCGAAGTGAAGCGGTTTGTTGATATGTAAACTAATATAAGCATAATGACTATATGTTTAACAAGAATGATTAATGTGGTCACACACATCACAGTGATATATATATATATATATATATATATATATATATTTCACAATTGCTCTTTCTCTGTCCACCAGCCACATAGCGATACTACCAAAATTGTGATTACAAGGCAGACAATCAAATATATTGGCCGTGTGGTGAAAATACAGATTTATCTTGAACTTCATGGAGTTAGTTCCGCCTACCGGAATGTAAATCCACGGTTTGTGGTCGTGTTGTTGTGCAACGTAATTATATTCTCTGGAACGTTTAGAAAAATTAGTCCACGTTTGGTGCTCTTTTAAAAATCGATTCGCACTTATCATTCCCATTAGAACAAAATGGCGTTATTTCGAGTATTGAACTCGATAAATTAACGTATCATTTTGGAATTTAAAAAAATAGTTTTCACATAATTTTCACGGTTTCGTTTTATTTCCAGTGGACGTGTTTCAGCGAAATGTGTGGACCTCGAGTGTTTCACGAAACTTGTAATGTCTGTAGCTAAGACGGCTTACGAACCTATTATGTGACATATGTTGGATCGTTGTTGTAAGTTGTATATGTGTCCATTTGAAAGCGTCTAGCTGGATTCCAGAAAGTTAGTTCACATTACAATAAATTAGTTTGCAAACATTTGCGTAGTCACCTTTGCATTTGAATCCGTTATTTTCAAATAAATTTTCAGATTACATGATGGCTTGGTTTTCGGTACCATTTTAAGACGGAATAATTCAGGTGAGACTTCATAGTTAATGTCCGAATTAAAAATGTGTTGTCTAGATATATAAAAGTTGAGCGTTCGAGTTGAATGATATGACGAGATGCATATTGTGTTTGGTTTGCACAAAAGACTATATTTACCGTTGTTTCGGTACATTTACCGCAAAATCAGATGTTTTCAATATCTACTTTACTTGCAAATTATGACATCATTGTTTGTCTGCTGAGCTCTAAGCTCAACATGTGATCTGCCAGGTTGCAATGCTGGAAAAACCATTTGCAACATGCCAACCCTTGATGGATCCTTACGCGAGGAATGTTTCTATAATAAGGAACCAATTTAGCATCCACACTCAATGATTTCTCAAATGTTGTGTGACAATTGGTAAGCAGTTGACATAGGTGACACATTTTAAATCACCACCTGCCAATTTCTCACATGATGACATTTGATTAGCTTTTGGTGGATCGTTTCAAAAAGCTTATTTGCATGCACGTTTAGAACGAACACGAAACACGATTTGTACATTTCCCTGGGTCAAATAAATGTACAGCGAAAGCGGTAAGAAAATTGATGTGGCATAGTTTGTTGTTCGTCTCTCTTTGAAAATTTGCAATAAAATAAATAACAATTTTAGAATTCCTTCAAGTAATTCCCGGCAGTTGTTAACAAGATAGCTATTTCGGATCGCGGGACCACATATGGAAAAGCAGTGATCAAATAAATAGCACAAGATGCTATAATAATGCACTCAAAGAACGATTCGTCGTTAACAGGTAAATCCTTTATCAGTAGATCCGTCGTTGCAAAATTTCAGATACGTTTACGCAAATCACTCTGATCTGACAAATCCTATTATATTTATATCCAAACGTTTGAGTGATCAAAACAGATTAAACCGCGTAACTGGTCACGTTTGAAACTGACCCCGTAAAGGGAAGATTATTGCAACTAATTTGAGAGTACCGCAATATTATTTGTTGCGTGCATCGAACTTGCGAGGGAAATGGATCAGCTGATGACTACGAGATATGCTGAAACCGTTAAAACGTCCCGTTTATTTTGTACTAACTACATACGATTTAGCGCGTTTATCAATCCTTCGTCGTTGTTATTGTTTTATGGATCTAGCTGAAGTTTGCAAATTCTTCTCTTCATTCGAGATTATTTATTTACACGACTGCTTCATTTTTCAGCTGTGTAATGATTGAGCCGGGCATGTGCAACAATAAGGCATCAATTCCAATGTGTTGAAAACATATTCTAATTTACATGCATTAACATCATAAACACGCAATGACCTGCGTCGTGCCTGCTTCACTTAGTGACAGGCCTATCACACACAACATGTTTTGATGCAGTAAGGAAATTTCGGAAGATATTTGCATTTTCAAGCCATCACTGGTGTCATCCAGTTATTTAAAGCAGGGGGTTTGAACACATACATGTTTTCAAGGAAATAAGATTGAACAGTTTGATCGTAACAACTTTATTCCACAAAATATATATCTTGTGCAAATTCTCTAAGTAAACTATATTGTTTGAGTGTGAAGCCACAAGTTTGCCGTACTTTTGAGAATCAGATACTTATGAGCAGCGATGCAAATATCGGAAATCAGTTTCTCGAATAGGATTATTTGATATTTTGTGGTAATTTGAACAACCAAATATTAGGATTTGCTTTCACAGATTCGATTTCTTGGCGCATAAATCAACTTATTCAGGCTTCGTAACTATAGAGCCAATTAAATCAATCACGTAGAGAAATCACTTCGGCATATCGTTATTTCGATTTTCGTATTTACTTTAGCAATTGAGGAAAATTTAATTCCTGTTTGATGGTGAAGTGCTCAGAATAATTTTCATCTCTTGTAGAGAAACCTATATTTAGTGGTGTTATTCTAAGCACAACTGTGTTGGTGTCATTCTTAAAGCATTTCGACCTAGATTGTTGTCGTTTTGGATACAACATTGAATGATTCACCACGCTTTGATGACAATGCGTTTACAATGACTATATTCGTCACTTTATAGATGACCCGGTTAATAAACATTTTCTACAGCTTGCACTACTTGCAGTTAGATATTCGATCAAATTAGAAATCATAATTGCACGAAACAATTATTGCACTGATGTTCAGATCTCTTGTTTGAATTGTATTTCAGTTGCATCAATTTTAGAAGAATAGTTTCAATATATCATGGAATCGCAAATAAGTTATTATTCATATGGAGATCTGATATTAATTACAAAACTCACTTTCGGACCCTAGTTCGGGTGATATAACTGTCAGGTAAATGTAAAATATCAACATTTTGTTACATACATTACTAACATACATACATACTAACATACATACATACATACATACATACATTACTAATACCAGCAATATATATATATATATATATATATATATATATATATATATATATATTATATATCTATATATATATGCGATTTGTTTCAGTCGTATATTTTAATCACAAAATAAAATAATGTTTAGAGTCTTTAGGTGTCCATAATTAGACCCACTTAACACATTTAAATTTAACTGTTGTTATAAAACACTGATTCTTCAATTTATAATTTTAGATCATTTCAAATAAATATCTTATTTCACTTCCTTGATGTACATCACTATCGCAATAATTTTTGTGTTATACAGATTTTAAAATGACTATACAGACCGGTTCTGGAAAGACAATCTCTCCCGCATCGCCCACAGTGATATGAACTACATGGTAGTACAGTAGTTGCTTGCATTCCACGCTTTATACAATGCAGCTAGTGTCGGCGGTCAAGATCACAACTTGCTGGGTTCATGACATTTTCATTGCCGATACATTGTGGCACACAATTCATATAATGCAAAAAACAACTGTTGAATTTATGTTCGACGTGGTAAATCTGAACCAAATAACCTTGAATTAGAAGGATATTTTGAGATATAGTTGACATTATAAAATATATTACACTTGTATTTATATGGCTTCTCTGATTATTTTGGTTTCGCGTAGTTCGAATTGAAAAGCGCCAAATTATGCTATATTAAATCATGAACCAAACTTACAAATATAAATATAATGACATAAAATATAGCAACTCCCGGTGATTGTGTGTTGTTCTCTCAATGACCAAATATTGTTCTTTTAGTTTAGCATTCACTGGTCCTATGAAGCTAATACGATCTGAATGCGCAAGATTTCAAACAGTGGAAAACCTAGGTAAATAATTCAAATAGCAGGCCATCGTGGGGTAAATTTGGACTGACCCGCACTTCTACATACACACGAGCTGATGGGCTAAATCCATGAGATTGTACATGAAACATGACGAATCGCGCATATCCATAACTAAAATGAATTCTCTTTCACTGGTTTCTGGATTGTTCGCGCTCAGCATCTGGAGATATTAGTTTTAGGATTAACAGATCTTGAAAAATGATGAATTAAGAAACAGTTTAAATTTGATTGCCACTGCGTGGTTATGTTATTATTGATAGCTATATGTCTCCGGTCTACATAATGATGTTGTTTAAATTTATACGTGTGTTTTAAAACGTATATGCATGCATTTCCATCAGATACACTAGGATGGGTTTTCTGCTGCTTGCGCAAATCAAGTTGGGAGAAAACGCTCAGGATCCCCATGATGATAGCATAAAACAGTTGAGTGTAACTACAGTAAATTTGAGCGAAACATCACAAGTTAGAATTTACGGTTAATTACCGTAAGCAATACGAAAATTTAAATACTGTCTCCACCTGACGACGGCAAACAGCCAGAAACCGGTTAAGGTGTGTAAGGGATGGGGATGTGAGCAACACCTTACTTTGGTCATCCATAAGCGCCTTGAGTGCTTTGATACAAAATCACTTTGTGTTTCTGTGTCTAAACATCGTGGTTCGTTGTACGAACCCTATATAACAGTTGGCATACAAGCATCACCTTGTATATCTTCAATTCACTATTTCGAGGCTCACTGAACCTGATCCTGTTGTCTCCACCTGACGACGAAAAACAGCCAGAAACCGGTAGTGGGGTGTAAGGGATGGGGATGTGAGCAAAACATTACTTTGGTCATCCATAAGCGCCTTGAGTGCTTTGACCAAGAATTACTTTGTGATTCTGTGTCTGAACATCGTGGTTCGTTGTACGAAACCTGTATAACAGTTGGCATACATGCATAAACAATATTTATAGTTGTTCCACTATTTTGAATCATGCGCATTCAGATACAATTCACTTCACAGGAACAGTGCATGCAAAACTAGAAAATCAATGTTTTGCGGATGAGAAAACAGCACGCAATCACTCCGCGTTTCTATACTGCATACCGTTATATTAATATTTGCAAGTTTGGTTCAGAAGTTGATATAGCATAATCTAGCGTTGTGCACTTTAAACTAAACAATACTCTAATGAACATACATTCTAGTCGCCATATTCACATTAGTGAAATACTTTTCATAATGTCGACTATAACTCTAAATAACCTTTTAATTTGAGGTTATGTAGTTCAGATTTACCCTGTCAAGCATTCGTTTAACATTTGTTTCTGCATTATATGTGGAATATGTGTTCATGTTTAACTATAAACATACTTAATATTCCAGGTCACCGTTGGATGAAGTTGGCCTGAGAAGCACTTCTATATACACACACAAAATGTAGGGTTTAGTCCATGAGGTTGTACATAAATTGAGACGTATCATTCATTTTCACCACAAAAACGCATTCTCTATCAGTGTATTCTAATTTTTTGCGCTCATCATTTGGGGTTTGTACGACGAGGATCCACAGACATTGAAAAATGGCGAATTTTAAGACGTATGTAAAGGTTGATTGCCACTGTGTGGAAAGGTTCTCATAATAAATTTTACACTTGTATTTTGAAACTTATATTCATCCATTTCCATAAAACACACGCTGATCCGTTTGTGGCTGCTTGTGCATATCATTTGGGGAGAATACGCTCAACATCTTTATGCTGATAGCACTAAACAGTTGCGTATAACCTCAGCAAATTTTAGCGATACATAGTAAGATAGAATTTACATCAAATTACCGTAGAAAAATAGGAAAATTTGAATAGGATTCACAAATATATGATGGTAATGAAAAAATCAACTTTAAACGGTGGATTTCATCTGGAAACTGCAATGCACCATATAAAAAGGAGTAACTTACCTATAATATCTGGTTCGGAAGTTGATAATGGACCGGATATACTTGATTTTGTATTGGTTGTCGTTGCCACTGAAATCAAGTATAATTCGCTTTAATAGTTTATCGTTTATAAATAATAAATATTGATGAACGCACATTTCTATAATATGAAAATGTCAGCTGGATATTATAATAAAATCAATTTGATAGTAATATATATATTTGTGTGTGTGTGTTATATATTTTAAACCGCAGAAGGTGCATAAAAAATGAATAAAATTGTGATGAACCCGTGAGGTTATGAATTGTTAATGCTACGTTTATAAAACTGTGTATTTTTCCTGTTCATTCAGTATGTACAAACAGATTTCACGTTTAAAATTACAAATATAAGGATTTAATCATGGAGTATGGTGACTTTGTTTAAATAGACAGCTAATATAAAAAATAAATGATTCCACTTGATTCGTTCTATTACTGATAGAGCTATCCATTTTACGTTGTTGTAAAATGATAGCTAATGTTGTTCAAACCTATCTGTCTAAAAGTACTATTTATTCAGTATCCATCAAACACATTAAACATTTCATACAATGAACATTGCGACATATTGTCTATAGTTTGAGTTATCAATTTAATTGTCCTCATATGAGTGTATGAGAACGTCAGCTTCAAAACAAAATATTATTCCACAATGTTCCTATTTTCGTGACAAATTTTAATATTTTGGCAGAACAACCTGAACGCATTGCACGAAGGATCCTATCAAATTGAAATTCCGCACAAGTCTACAATGTCTATAATTATTCAGGTTGAATAAAATCACGAATGTTCACACTGTGCATTACCGAATTCTTTAATGTAAAAATGAACAAAAATACTGACATATCTTGTTTGGCTTATATTTGAAAACACGTTGCAAATCGTTGTTTATTCTAGGCCTGTTACGACTCAATGTAACCTGACCTGCATGCGTAATATAAAAAAATTTAAAAAAACACAAACTTTTTTTAATTCCCTTTTGCACTGTTGTATTCTGAATTCACTCCTTTCATATGTGGTAAACATATACAGATACAGATAAGTATGTGTATCAAAATTGTAATATTGCAAAGACTATTGCCCCTCCTTAGCGATAAATTTCGCATTTTCGATCTTAAATCTTGACCTACATTTACCGATAAGTGCTCGCTAAACAGGACGTAAATGCTAGCATAAATCTAGATAACCGCATGGTATTGAAAAGCCAATCGATTCATTCAAGCGTTTGAACCAAATCGCCGTTAAATAAATTAAGGCACATAGAAATGTCAATAAAATTTAAAACCATCAATCCTAGTTTCAATCGTTGCTATAAAAGTTGATCACATAACTAAGAATAAGATTTTTGAACAAAATAACTGTTGTTCAAGTTTAAATCTGATAAATCCAATCCCGTGTATATCTGAATGCGAATTGTTGGGTCACTAAACAAATATTTGAATGTCGGTAAGATAAACTAAACTTGGCTCTCCCAATTATCGAGTTTGCTATCAAGACTTCTAACGCTAAAAACTTTGGAAAACCTAAGATGTTTACAGAGAGTGATATTGAAATTACTTTGAATTAAATGTTAAATTCAACCAAAGAAAAGGTTTTCTGGGAAATGTAATCGAAATCATAACGGTTTTGGGAAGTGTTATCAAATTTGAAATTATGTAACGGTAGTATGAGTTCCTAGGGTCTGGTATGTCAGACCAATCATATAGTAATAAATTGAGGTACGCTGATAAAAATAGACTAACCTTGTTGATTATCTGACGATGAAGCTAGTTTTTCAAACAGATCAAGTAAAAATATCAGAAGTGAATGTAAGAAATATTTGAACACATGGCATTTTAATAGAACAGATAAAATAGTGCCGGGACCAGCATATTTACTTGAAGCAACCATGGTTATTGCTCCGTATTGAAGCGGTTTGTTGATATGTAAGGTAATATATGCATAATGACTATATGTTTAAAACGAATGTTCAAACTCTATGATTAATGTGATCACACACATCACAGTGAACTATATTAAATCCCCATATATATAAATATATACTACACAATTGCTCTTTCTCTGTCTACCAGCCAGATATCGATACTACCAAAGTTGTGAATAAAAGGCAGAACATCATATGTCTTGACCGTGTGGTGAAAATACGGATTTATCTTAAACTTCATGGAGTTATTTCCGTCTACCGGTATGTAAATCCACGGTTTGTTGTCGTGTTGCTGTTGTTTAGCAGCATGCAACGTAATTATATCCTCTGGAACGTTTAGAAAAATTAGTCTACTTTGATGGCTCTTTTAAAACTCGAATCGCATTTATCCTTCGCATTAAGACAAAATAACGTTAATTCGAGTATTGAATTCGATAAATTAACGTAGCATTTTGGAATTTAAAAAATAGTTTTCATATTATTTTCACGGTTTCGTTTTATTTCCAGTGGACGCGTTTCAGCGATATGTGTGGACCGTGAGTGTTTTACGAAACACGTAATGTCTGTAGCTAAAAGGGCTCGCGAAACTGTCATGTGACATATGTTGGATCTTTGTTGTAAGTCGTATATCTGTCTAATTGAAAGTGTCTACCTGGATTCCAGAAAGTTAGTTCATATTACAATAGATTCATTTGCAAACATTTGTGTAGCCACCTTCGCTTTCAAATCCGTTGGTTTCAACTAAATGTTCAGATTACACGACGGCTTGGTTCTCGGTACCATTTTAAGACGGAGGAATTTAGGTGAGACTTCATAGTTAATGTCCGAATTAAAAATGTGTTGTCTAGATATATAAAAGTTGAGCGTTCGAGTTGAATGTTATGACGAGATGCATATTGTGTTTGGTTTGCACAAAAGATTATATTTGACGATGTTTCGGTAAATTTACCGCAAAACCAGATGTTTTCAATATCTACTTTACTTGCAAATTATGACATCATTATTTGTCTGCTGAGCTCTGAGATCAACATGTTCGGCCAGCTTGCAATGCTGAAAAAAACCCTTTGCAACACGCCAACATTTGATGGATCCTTACGCGAGGAATGTTTCTCTAATAAGGAACCAATTTAGAATCCACACTCAATTATTTGTCAAATTTTGTGTGACAATTGTTAAGCAGTTGACATGGGTAACACATTTTAAATCATCACTTGCCAATTTCTCACATGCTGACATTTGATAAGCTTTCAGTAGATCGTTTCAAAAAGCTTATTTACATGCACGTTTACAAGGAACACGAACCATGATTTGTACATTTCCACATGGTCAAATGAATGTACAGCGACAGCAGTAAGAAAATTGATGCGGCATAGTTTGTTGTTCGTCTCTGTTTGAAACTTTGCAATGAAATAAATAAAAATTTTTGCATTTCTTTAAGTAATTCCCGGCAGTTGTTAACAAGATAGCTAAGTCGGATCGCATGACCACGTATGGAAAATGAATGGACAAATAAATAGCACAAAATGCTATTTTAATACACACAAAGAACGATTCGTCGTAGACAGGTAAATCCTTTATCAGTAGATCCGTCGTCGCAAAATTTCAGATACGTTTACGCAAATCACACTGATCTAACAAACCCTATTATATTTATATCCAAAAGTTTGAGAGATCAAAACAGATTAAACCGCGTCACTGGTCACGTTTGAAACTGACCCCGTAAAGGGAAGGTAATTGCATCTTATTTGAAAGTACCGCAATATTATTTGTTGCGTGCATCGAACTTGCGCAGGAAATGGATCGGCTGATGACTACGAGCTATGCTGAAAGCGTTAAAACGTCCCGTTTATTTTGTACTAACTGCATACGATTTAGCACGTTTATCAATCCTTCGTCGTTGTTATAGTTGTATGGATCTAGCTGAAGTTTGCATATTTTCGCATTCATTCGAGATTATTTATTTACACGATTGCTTCATTGTTCAGCTGTGTAATGATAGATCCGGGCATGTGCAACCATAAGGCATCAATTCCAATGTGTTTAAAACATATTTCTTATTTACATGCATTAACATCATAAACACGCAATGACTTGCGTCGTGCCTGCTTCAATTAGTGACAGGCCTATCACACACAACATGTTTTGATGCAGTAAGGAAATTTCGGAAGATATTTGCTTTTTCAAGCCATCATTGGTGTCATTGAGTTATTGAAAGCAGAGGGTTGAAACACGTACATGTTTTCAAGGGAATAAGAACGAACAGTTTAATCGTAACAACGTTATTCCACAAAATATATATTTTGTGCAAATCCTCTAAGTAAACTATATTGTTTGAGTGTAAAGCCACAAGTTTGCCGTACTTTTGAGAATCAGATACTTATGAGCAGCGATGCAAATATCGGAAATCAGTTCCTCGTATAGGAACATTTGAGATTTTGTGGTAATTTGAACGAGAAAATATTGAGATTTTCTATCACAGGTTTTATTTCGTGGCACATAAATCAACTTATTCAAGCTTCGTAACAATAGAGCCAATTAAATCAATCACGTAGAGAAATCACTTCGTCATATCGTTATTTCGATTTTCGTATTTACTTTAGCAATTGATGAAAATTTACCTCCTGTTTAATGGTGAATTGTTCAGAATAATTCTCATCTCTTGAAGATAAACTTATATTTAGTGATGTTATTCTAAACACAACTTTGTTGGTGTTATTCTAAACGCATTTCAACCGAGATTGTTGTAGTTTTGGACAGAACATTGAATGATTCACCACGCAGTTGACAATGCGTTTATAATGACTATCTTCGTCACTTTATAGATGACCCGGTTAATAAACATTTTCTACAGCATGTACTACTTGCAGGTAGATATTCGATCAAAATAGAAATCATATTTGCATTAAACAATTATTGCACTGATGTTCAGACCTCTTGTTTGAATTGTTTTTCAGTTGCATTAGTTTTAGAAAAATAGTTTAAATATATCAAGGAATCGAAAATACGTTATTCTTCATAGGGAGATCTGGTATTAAATACAAAACTCACTTGCGGACCCTAGTTCGGATGATATAACTGCCAGATAAATGCAGAATATCAACATTTTGTTAGATAATTTACTGATACCAACTTGACGCTCTCAATATATTGGTTAGTAAATGTGTTGATGTTACCGGAGTATATATTGTAATCACCAGCAAAATATATATATATATATATATATTGAGATGCGATTTTTTTCAGTCGTATATTTCAATCAAAAAAAAATAATCTTTATAGTCTTTAGGTGTCCATAATTAGACCCACTTAGCACATTTAAATTTCAGTGTTGCTATAAAACACTGATTCGTCAATTATTAAATTTAGATCATTTTAAATAAAAGTCTTATTTCACTTCCTTGATGTACATCACTATCGCATTAATTTTTGATATACAGATTTCAAAATGACTATACAGACAGGTTTTGGAAAGACAATCTCTCCCGCATCGCTCACAGTGATATGTACTACACGATAGTACAGTAGTTGCTTGCATTCCACACTTTATGCAAATCAGCGAGTGTGGGCGGTCAAGATCACAACTACCTGGGTTAATGGAAATTTCATTGCCGATACATTGTGGCACACAATTCATATAATGCAAAAAACAACTGTTAAATTAATGTTCGACGTGGTAAATCTGAACCACATAACCTTAAAAAAAAATATATTTCACTTGAATTTATGTGGCTTCTAGTAGTATTGTAGTATTGTGTAGTTTGAGTTGAACAAAGCCAAATTATGCTATATCAAATCATGAATCAAATTTACAAATATAAATATAATGAAATACAGTATAGAAACTCCGTGTGATTGTGTGATGTTCAATCAATAACCAAATATTCTTCTTTTAGTTTGACATTCACTCGTCCTATGAAGCTAATACGATCTGAATGCGCTCGATTTTGAACCGTGCAAAAACTAGGAACATAATTGAAATAGCAGGCCACCGTGGAATAAATTCGGTCAGACCAGCACTTCTCCATACACATGAGATGATGGGTTTAATCAATCAAATTGAGCATAGAACATAACGTATCGTGCATCTCCATCACATAAATGAATTCTCTATCACTGGTTTCTGGATTGTTCGCGCTCAGCATTTGTTGATATTGGGATGAGGATCAACAGAACTTGAAAATGAAGAATTTAGAAACAGTTTAAATTTGATTGCCACTGTGTGATGATGTTAATATTCATAGTTATATGTCTTCGGTCTACATAGTGATGTTGTTAAATTTTATACGTGTGTTTTGGAACGTATATGCATGCATTTCCATCAGACACACTATGATCGGTTTTCTGCTGCTTGCGCTCATCAGGTGGGCATAATACGCATAGGATCCTCATTCTGATAGCATAAAACAGTTGAGTATAGCTACAGTAAATTTAAGCGATTCATCATAAGCTAGAATTTACGTTAAATTACTGTATTTAATACGAAACGTTTATTATGATTCACAAGTATATGGTTGAGATAAAACGATCAATTATGAACGGTGTTTTTTATATGTGCATTGAAATGTCAACTAAAAGACACGTAGTATTTACGTTCAAATTTTGGACCGGGTTTCTTTGACTTTCTAATGATTAGCGTTGGCACTGAAATCGAATATAATTTGCTTTTTTGAGTTGTTGCATATAAATAATAATAAGCGCACTTTTAAATGATCTGAATATGCCAGTTCGAGATTATAATAAAATCAATTCGATAGTAGTTTATATAATAGTAGTATAAATTTTAAACCGCAGAAGCTGCTTAGATAATAACTAAAATTGTGAATAAACTGTCATTTTATGAATTGTTGTTGCTACGTTTTTCAAAGCGTGCAAATTTCATATTAAGTCAGTCAGTACAAAGGAATTTCACGTTTAAATATACCTACAACATGGATTTAGTTATGATGTACACAATACACGCGTTGTTTAAAAAGACCGGCGATATGAAACGTAAATGATTCGTTTCGGTATATTCGATTACGTCTCTTTACCAATATGAAAAAGCTGTGTTAATTTAAATTCCTCCTTATCCATTTCATAGGAAGAAAAAAGAATTCTAACCCCATTAAGGCATCTAAGAAGAAGAAGAAGAAGAATGACTTTATTCCTATTCACGAATTTTCAGCAATAGATTAATTTCTCCACATAATAACAATACAAACATATGTGTAGCCTGCGCACAATGGAATAATACATAGGCCAATGAAGTGTCAGGTTACCTCGGGCTAGACAAATATGACGGGAATAAAAAAAAGAATTAAAAAGCAGGACATCTCAGCGTGAATTAAAAATAGGTGAGCGTTTCTCCAACTTCATAGCATCAATAAATTAGGTTCGTTATATAATGAAAATAAAATATAATATATGAAGTGTCACACAATAAAGTGATACTTGGGCTAAAACAGTGTCAGGTTACCATGGGCTAGACAAATGTTAGGGGAATTTGAAAAATTAACTCACAAAATAACTGGGGAATCGTGGCATCATTAGAAAATTGTCATGATATTAGGCCACAAGTGTTTTCGCCAAATGATTTTCCTATTTATTGGTAAAAACAACTAGATATGTGTACGATGTTTCCTATGTCAATCGAAATGCAGACGCTGATTTTCGAATCATGCGTCCAGATTCTTGTCCATGACACCTGTTTTACAACGACACTGATGTCGTTGAAGTTCGCGTTGTGAGAAAGAAAGCCACAAGACAGTTGTTAGTGTCCAGAATAGATGATGTCTGTAAATCAAAATTTGCCCCGCGACTAATACACGGAGTGCCTTAGACAAGTAAGGAAGCAATGGGTTAATCCATGATATCTCGAATAATAAATGTGCTGGAATTTTAGCAAATTTATTACAACATATGTCGATCCAAATTTCTTTGAAGAACATTTGAAGAAAATCAGTAGACGAGTTCATTTCACTTATTATATTGATATGTTGCTTTAGTTAAAACGTTAAAGTTATGTTCTTAGATCTACATTTTTGGGTTTTTGTTATTTTGCTCTTGACAAGTAGGACAATTAAGATCGGTTTTCCATGAGCTTGAAACTTGTATGTTGATATGCCTAATCATTTCTTGTATTCAAACGATAATCAATTGGACATTCTGGAGATTTATTTGCATCATAGATAACGCAACACGTAATTGCATTTGCAAACGGGGAACTAATTCTGAGCTGGTCGCTAGACAACATATTATTTTTGTTCTCTGAGAAAAGAACACGACAATGACTTTGGATTTTGGTTGATAGTTGATACAATGTATAGCATCATGTTAACATTCGCGTTAAATACCGCCATAATCTCGTTAAACTACGTAGCAATGCGATAGTTTACTGTCCCACAAGGTTGCACTGACATTTCACGTTTCAAAATCTGCCAAAAGAGACTATAACTTAAAAGAAATGTTTTACAAAAAAACTAATCGGCCGTATTGCCCTTTCCTATTTAACTTAAATGCATCTGCTTGCAGTGTAGTTTATTTTTATTGTTCTACGAAGATTGCCTGTGTTGCGTACGAATAAAGTCTATGGTAGTTAGGCAGAAAGTAACGTAGGAACGTAATGATAAACGATCATGTATATTAATTCTCATTTCGGAGAAAATAGCGAAAGTTGATCGTGAAATATCAACTTCACAAACAGTGTTTGTACAAGGCGTATTTCGAAAAACAAACATGCTTAGATGCCGTTGTATATCACCAAATCAAATATTACCATTTAGTTTATATCACACCTTCGAACAATACATCATGCACTGGATATTCTACATATTTGATCCATCGAAAATTGGTATGAAACATTTACAAAAACATTTAGCATGAGAAGAATAATTTGAAAAATGATTGCATATATTTCAAACTGCAACCCCACATGCCTTGTGCTAGCTTTGTTGATAAAATAACAAGCAATGCAAATGGTGATTTGCAGTTTTATATTTAGTGGTATTAAAGTCAAATACCCTACGTGTGGATAACGAGTATAATCGAATAGTTTCAGACTTGCGATTCATACAGTATTGGTCGTACCAGCCTGATGGCATATTTCATTACAAGTTGAAACATTGTTAATGCATGATAAAATTTAGAACGTTTTTGTGATTTGTATTTCACAAATGCTTGCTCAATACTTACGTTGTTCTGGTAATTTTTTTCCGGTTTCTGTACAATGATCGAAAACCGAATGAATTGCCAATCAACCACACAAATTGCGACAGCTGTTCATTTGTAAACACAATATTACTGACATTTACAAAAATGATTTGACTTATTCAAACTCAACTGTCATTCATAACTCACATCTTATTCGATGTAGTGAAGATACAATGAATTCCTCTATGAGACAAATGCCAAGAAGCATCACTCTTGGTAATAAATTGCTATTTTTCCACTCTCTGCTTTATTCTACAATGAAAATTGTTCATGACACCCATAAGTGATTGAAATTCTTTGGTCAAATTCTCATGTCTTCCGCAAACAAAATCAATTTAGAAGATTTTTCATGAAAATAAAATTCGCGTTAAATACCGCCATAATCTCGTCAAACTACGTATAAATGCGGTAGTTTACTGTCCCAAAATGTTGCACTGACATTTCACGTTTCAAAATCTGCCAAAAGAGACTATAACTTAAAAGAAATGTTTTACAAAAAAACTGATCGGCCGTATTGCCCTTTCCTATTTAACTTGAATGCATCTGCTTGCAGTGCAGTTTATTTTTATTGCTCTACGAAGATTGCCTGTGTTGCGTACGAATAAAGTCTATGATCGTTAGGCAGAAAGTAACGTAGAAACGTAATGATAAATGATCATGTATATTAATTCTCATTTCGGAAAAAATAGCGAAAGTTGATCGTAAAATATCAACTTCACAAACAGTGTTTGTACAAGGCGCATTTCGAAAAAAAACATGTTTAGATGCCGTTGTATATCACCAAATCAAATATTAACATTTAGTTTATATCACACCTTCAATTTTTATTCAATGTCATGGTCTTAAACACTGTCTACGTGAGTGTTGGATGATGAGATGGAAGGCGATAGTCGTACTAACGTTATGCAACAATGGAATATAATTGCAATTTTCTTTTATGATTACTTCGCTGTTTCAATTGTTTACATCGCAGCCTACCTGATGAGTGTGAGCTGCACGAAACCGGTTGTTAGGTGTGCTCGAGTGTTTGTGATATCAATGCATAAATAATAACATTTGTGCTTCTGTCATTTCAATAATCAAAATATGTACGTATGTTTCATATGATATATGTAAAAATGCTGACAGCATTTGTATTCTACCATTGTGAAACGCAAATCTGATGATACGATTAACACATTAGCTATTCTCAATGGAAATATGTCCTGATATCATGTATGTTTTAGGTATTCTCAATGTGTAACTCGTCTTAAAGTGTAAGCCTGATATCCTTATTTTGATGAATGAATTTAAAAGGAACAATTTCCAGAAAACGAACGGTGAATCCATTTAGGAAACTAGCGTTTGCTACATCGATTTCCATTTAATATGCATGTCTCAGTTCAGTTTTGCTCAATCGTCTGCCAATCTCACAATATCTAAGCTTCTATATGGATTTTTATGTCTTAGTTTTATTGCAGCAAACATATGGAGTATGCTATTAGTGGAATGCTAACCAAGTTGATAACGAGAAGGATTAGGGTGAATTTGGTGTTAATTGATAAAAGGATCACAATGCACAAAATTGAGATGCAAACAATTAATTTACACTGTTTATTATACTTACCACCTGATGGTCTAGCAACTTTGGTGGCTGTAATAGCGTCGGAAAACGTGACAAAATCAACAGTTCACAAATTCTCAATTTTCTAATAAAGCATGTCAACATGTAAGATAACAAGATGAGCTAACTTCCAAATAAATTGGTTTAGATGAAGAGGTTAGATCAATTTGTTGTGTCATCTACATATACATAAATATATCGATACTTTTAAAGAAACGAAAATAAACTACAGCTTTAATCAAATCAAAATAATATCCCTATTATCTGTACCACAGGTAAATATTTGCAACATGATATCACCTCGTGAACTGCCAGGAAGGGGTCAGTCCAACGGAGGTGGTAATGATATACCGATCTTATCAGGATATGAATAATCGTGTGTATGATATATATTTATGCAAATCGGATCTGCTTAGAAAAATTTAAATTTGAGATCTGACAATGATGGTTAAGGTCAAGAGCTTCCTTTCGTATTATGGGATAAAGGATTTATTCAAGAATGGAGATTCAGTTAGACATTTAGTGCACAGATTTTATTTTCTGGTAACCGCCAAGAAATTGGACTGAAGTTTTATACCAAATTTAAACAGAACAGATCTTTTGTTCGAGGCATTGAGCGCCAAATTGACCTATATCTGATACTATGTTGGAGCAGGCTTATGACATTCTGGATGCGTTGGTGTCGCGTGAAACAACCAAAGAATAATCGCTCAAGCATCAAATAAATCGCAACTATTTAATAGAGATTTCATAGAAAAAAATTGTTTTTCAAAAGTCGTCACTGTCAATATAATTGATGATTATAATCATCGACTTCAAAATTTGAACAAGCACAATGGGAAACGTTGTGAATCCTAATTCATAAATACTTTCATATATAATAAGCATAATCTCTACCTCGAATGAGCAAGCATATAAAATCCATTGAGAAACCTCTCCTGAGATCACCCATTTCATCAAAACATCAAGCAAATTGTTACACGACGAAGATAAAAATAAAATTCGAATTACAAATGAGTACTAAAGTTGTACTTCCAATACATTCATCGAATTCAAAATAGAAAAATTAATTTTATTTATTCAAAGAAATTTCATCCAATTATTACTGTCACAAAGGAAGTGTTGTGAAATTGTATTTTACATACATGCATCAAATTCAGAATCGAAAAATTAAATTCATTTATGCAAAGAAATTTATTCCAATTATTAATGTCAAAAAGGAAGTGATATCATTCGTAGCCACTGCTTTATTTTTGGATTACTATGCACAAAACGGAAACGTAAAAATGAACAGTTCTCTATATCGGATAACAATGGATACAGACGCTTAAATAATTGTTGCAGTTGCATCTATATCCTCTATTCTTAAATGCCGTGAAGATCATTGTGTATCGCATCTCTTGTTGAATACACTTCTGCCGCTAGCACTGGAGAATGAAATGGCGAATAGTTTGTGATAATGATGCTCCACCGCATTTAATGACCATAGGTATAAATTCGTCTTTACCAGGGGCATTTCTGCTCACTAAGCGCCAGATTCTCATATTGAGCTCATCACAAGTGGGAGTGAATCTAGATATACGCAGGTCGGCAACCACTCAAACTTTTCGAGTATATGCGGTAAAACCGTGCATTCATTAGTTTAGAGAGAGGGTAGGTGCTCAACCCTTCTTTTAATCTGCTGATTTTCGTCCAAAATACAGATTCAATCGTAGGCGTTTCAAGTATGTTGCGTTCAATGGCTTTTCAGATCCATTATACATACATTGAACATTTCAAATGTCCTCAGCGTTTTATATACGAAGACAGATTTGTGTCCAATCATGCATCGCAATGCAGTCTCGTGAACCATATAATCAGGTGCACTCGAAAGTCGTTAGTTTTCATCGATTTGCATAATTTTGAACCTAAATAATTCCTAAACTTTCTCAATAAAAACAGCAGTCAAAAGCATCTGTTTCGTACAAATCGCTCGTTCGTGCTTTCTTAGAACCGAAATTGATAAGGGCGAATATGAATATGCAGCGTTTTATTGATTCCCAGTTTTTGAAACCGGATTAAGTGCTTTTCTCTTGCTCAAATCGGTTTGTGTTATTCAGCAAATCGCGCAAGGAGATTAGGAGACGTCTATCCAAGGCTTAGCAAACCCATTGGCGCGGGGAAATCTGTTGTCGAAAAGATTCAATTTTGCATTCTAATTACCTTACACTTGCATGGTTAAGAGTTTAAACACTGTCCACATAAATGCGGGTTCGTGTGATTGGACAGCCAACATTATCCAACACTGGTCTCATACGCGCAACTATTTCATTATTATTATTCCGCTATTTCAGGCGCATGCAATTCTCAATCATGAAGTCATTTCCTGAATAAAGCAAACAGCACAAACAATGTTGTAGGTTGGTTGTGGTTGATGAAAATGCATGCAGACATGCGTTTTTGATCATTATTATGGGTGCCAACGCAGTGTATATGTTTATCAGGTCATGTAATTGAACAGTTTATTCGTACCAACCACACAAAACGCCGTCTCATGTACTTACTTCTTTTTTTTCCAGAACCTGCGGCTTCTGAAATAAGAGCGGTAACCATAGAGGAAACAACGATTCTCGAAAAATAAATGTTGACTTATGCTAATATATATGAATAAGACAATGAAGCGAACTATCTTCCTATAAAAATTCCGTTTTGAGCAACAGGGTGGATTACTCCGACTTGTCGTTCAACATACAATCTTATGTGTGGACACTTATGAAGTAAGGTATATGAACTCCGGCATTTTTGCAATCCGAATTATCTCCCTAACACACTTTCGAACAACGCATCATTCATCATATAGTTTACATATTCGAATATTCGAATATTTGTCGGTACATATAATACAACATCTAATATCAAAAGAATATTTTGCGAAAACAGATAGCAAACATTTTGAAATGCAACCGAGTAACGCGGAAAACTTAAGCACAATTTCAACATAAATCTTTGTTCTGCATATCCAGAACATTGTATTATGTATTTCAGCCTAAAAACTTCAATATATGTTTGGCTCAAATAGCAATAATCAACCATGTACAGTTTGGTCACAATCCTAATAAATGAATACATTGGAAACCTGTTAAAAACGGTTTAATCTTTTTGTCCTCGTATATGGCTATGACTACCAACGTGTTGAGATACACATACCCCTTACGAAACGGTTGTGAATTGTATCATGTAGATGCATGCACATATGGATTTTTGGTTCAAGCATGGTAAAAAATAAATTGATGTAAAGAACTCCTGGGATTCATATGTGAAATACGAATTATTTAACAAGCAAACACGACATTTGTTTGATTACTGAGCAGTTGAATTATCTGTCGAAAATCGAAGGAGCGTAAATCTCTTTCGTGCGGTGGGACGACACATGTAGATCCGTGAGATCAATATGCATTTTTTCTGTGCAAGGTTTTAGGGCCAAAACGGCGACCAGATTGCTCAAAAATAGATATTGATTTTGGCAGATTCCAATAAGCTCGTGTACGTCGCTGCACGTAAATTAAAATCACAATATTAAAAAGTTTACTTCAAATAAATTGTGATTGGGTCACAGTCGAATTCCATATCTAAGTCCTCAACTTATGTGAGCTTCATAGTTAAAACATTAATTATTTTACTTGGTGTTTCTCATCAGTCAAATAACTGTAAGTTAAATTCGAAAACCGTATGTGTGGATGACATGGATAATAGAATAAGCACAAGATTGCGATTAGTTTCGGTTGTACCGGTTATATGTCACCGTTAATTACAAGTTGACAATTTTGTAAGCAATAATGCATTGTACTTTGGCAATCTGCAAATGCTTGCTCAATTCTTACTTCGTTTCCGTGATCCTGCAAAATGAACGAAATCGAAAACATTTTCGATTACGGACCTTCAATTTGCTGGCAGTTGATTATTTAAAAACAAATCATCACTCATATCGACAAAATGTCGTGACTTAATCTCATTCCGAATGTCATGATGAACTCGCATGGAATTCTGCCGATTGAAGATGCATTAAATTGCTTCATGAATAACATAACAGAAGAGAATCTCACCAGATAAAAAACTGCTATTTATTGCCTTAATCGGCACTTTCACGTTTGTATTTCAACTAATCATGTTCGAGAAATTGAATGATCTCTGTTAAATTGGTTTGTTTACGAACACATAGGTTTCAAACCGTCTAACATATACGAGAATAAATCATTCTCGTTTTTTGCAAGGTAATGTACCATTACTTAAAACTATTTCTAGCAAGCATACAAAAAGGTTTGCAGGACAATGTTGATCTACCATAAAATCAACAGTTCAAAAATTTTTAGTTTTCTAAGAAGCATATCAACATATGAGATAACAAGATAAGTTAACTTCCAAATAAATTGTTTTAGATAAAGAAATTAGATGAATTTTTGGGGTCAATTTCATATACATTAATATTTCGATACTTTTAAAGAAACAAAAATAAACTAAAGTTTTATACAAATCAAAATATTATCACTATTATCTGTAACACAGGTGAACATTTGCAACAGGGTATCACCTCGTGAACTGGCAAGAAGTGGACAGTCGAACGGAGGTGGTAATTATATACCGATCTTATCAGGATATAAAGGATCGTGTGTATGATATATATTTATGCAAATCGGATCTACTTAGGAAAATTTCAATTCGAGATCTAAAAATGGTGCTTAAGATCAAAAGCATCCCATCGTATTATAATATGACAGATATATTTCGAAATGGTTATTCAGATAGAAATTCAGTGGAGAGCTTTTATTTGGTGTTAACCGCGAATAAATTGGAAGGATGTTTTGAACAAAAATTAAACAGAATAGATCATTTGTGGCAGGCAATTAGCGCCAAATTGATGTATATCTGAAAACTATGTTGGAGTAGGCTAATGACATTCTGGATGCGTTGGTGTTTCGCGAAACAATCGAAGAATAATCGCTCAAGCATAAAATAAATCGCAACTAGTTAATACAGCACGTTTTGAAGAATACATAAAATTGTTTTTCAAAAATCGACACTGTCAATATAATTGATGATAATAAATATCCACTCTTATATTTAGATATGCAAAATCGGAAACGTTGTGAATAAACTCGCAACTTGTTTACCATTATTCCACTGTTTCAAACGCATGCCGATCCTAATCCTACTGTCTCTACCTGATGAGTGCAAACAGCACGAAAACCGGTCGTTGTGTGTGTTTGAATGAGATGCATGCAAATGTGTATTTATATCCATGGTCATGAATTTTAAACCCAGTCTACATGAGCGGGGGCTAATGTGATTGAACAGGTTAGTCGTACCCACCTTACCAAACAGTGACATACAACCGCACCTTATTTACCATTCTTCCACTGTTTCAAGCGAGTGCGGATCCTCATCATACTGTCCATAGATGATGAGTGCAAACAGCAAGAAACCGTTTTTGGGGTGTGTGTTTGTGATGGAGATGGATGCAAATGCTCTTTTATATCCATGGTCATGAATTTTAAACCCAGTCTACATGAGCGGGGACTAATGTGATTGAACAGGTTAGTCGTACCTACCTTACCAAACAGTGGCACACAAGCGCAAATTGTTTACCATTTTTCTACTGTTTGAAGCGCATGCGGATTCTCACCCCACTGTCCCTACCTGATGAGTGCAAACAGCACAAACCCGGTCGTGAAATGTGTGTGCGTTATATAGAAGCATGCAAATGTGTTTCTATATTGTGAATTACAATTCACAAAAACTATCATATATAATTAGCGTAATATCGATTTTCCACCTGAAATCACCAAGCATAAAAACACCATTGAGAAACCTCTCCTGAGATCAAGCATTTCATCAATACTTTAAGCATATTGTTTGACAACAAAGATAAAAATAAAATTCGAATTACAAATTAGTACTAAAGTTGTACTTAAAATACATGCATCGAATTCAAAATCGAAAAATTAATTTTATTATTGCAAAGAAATTTCATTCAATTATTACTGTCAAAAAGGACGTGTACTGAAATTGTATTTTAAATACATGCATCAAATTCAGAATCGAAAAATTAAATTCATTTATGCAAAGAAATTTAATCCAATTAATACTGTCATAAAGGAAATGGTGTCATTCAGAGCCACTCCATCATTTTTGAATTAATATGCACAAAACGGAAACGTAAGAATGAACATTTCTCTCTATCGGATAACAATGGATCCAGACGCTTAACTAAAAAGCAGTTCCAATTATCCGAATATTGGTATTCAGATCCGTGGATTGTAACTTTTTTTCATAAGATAGAACACATATGCAGATATAAAAAAACAGGAAACACGCGCACCGTTAAGCAATTCAAAGCGGATAGAGCATGATTATCCAATCGTTTTGTGAAACTTCAATTGATAATGTTGAAAAAACGCTCCAGAAAACGCGAAGAATAAATGGTGTGATATGGTTCGTGTACGTTGAGTAAATTGCACATTTGAAGCGATACGTAGAATTTTGATCTAGGCAAACGTGCGCGAAAATTGTGGAATATGAAAACCAATCAATTACGTTCTGATTCACTTATGCTATCGAAAACCGTTATCTTGCATTAAGGACATCGTTCACAGAATCACATCTAATGTTTGTTCGGGTGTTTGTATAGTTCATACTTTGAGGGACTTCTACACTATGCTCGATTACAACGAAATCGGATCCGGAGTCAGCCATTGAAATGCGAGTGCATGATAAACTCTACTCGTGATTACGACTTTAAGAAAAACGATATATTCACGGGCTGAAACGCTGATTTGAACGATTTGGAAATATGGATACTGGGTTATAAACAGCATACCGAACGCCCTCCGACCGAGGCCTTTGAAATTAACAAGTCAGGTCGACCGGAGGACAATAATGTGAATGAAGCAATCAAGCAAATGTTAGTGACGTGAAGGTAATTCATTGTTATTCACATTATACCTAATACTAAATTTATTTTAGGTTTCCCCAAAAATAGATTAACACTATCCCTTTTATTTATCTTTTTTACGGTCTTGGGCCACAGGGTGAACAGATTTCGTCCGTGATCATTTGTATTAGATTGACTAAGATACACACTCGAAGGAAAACCAGATGCTAATCCTGGTGATTTTCATTAAAAGTGAAACAACGTAGGCAAATTATAGGGTGTTAAACAATGAGGTAAATTCAACGGTGCTATTTTATACCCCCTTACGATATCACCTGTATGACATGTACCCTTCTGTTTCGTGAGTAAAAACCTTACTTAGAGACCGTTCAAACCGATTGCATATTATGTTCTAATCATTATGAATACACATATTTCTGTTGGTGTTCATGAAATTTGAATAACGTTCTAAGTGTACGAACTAGCGATGATGACGCCGACACGCTTTGCATTCAAACGCAATAGCTGATTAAGCCTGATTCATATGTGCACCTACAGTTTATATTACGGTGCAAAAAATCAATCTTCGGAAAATGTTTGACTAAGTTAGCTTTTGAAGAAAAACCTGTTAAGGTCTCCCAAACCTTTATTATAAAACCTTTTTTATTTGCTTGTTAGTTGGCTACCGAGTGAACCTTCGGTTCATCTATGTGCCTGGTTGTGTTTCGAATGATTTAGTATAAATAAGTTCATATACGTTCTTTACATGCATGCATTAGCGACATTTACAATAATTAAACATTCATATAAGGAAAATCACCGGTTTTGTTAACAACAAATATATGACTTTAGAAGAAATTGTGTCAACCTATCAATGTCCATCATCATTTAAATGTTTTGCAATTAAATGTCAAGTGAGTTTTGCAAAATCGATCTTTCATAGGATTTGGTTAGTACGGTAAATACCGTAGATATGTTTAAGTAATATTTGCAGTCGAGAAATATTATAGTGACGAAATCCGAAGTCACCACATTTCACACGCATATCTTAATCATGAAATTCCATTACCAGATTTAGACATTTTGCTGTAAAGTATTGTATCGTGTGACTACAAAACCACACAAGATTAAAAAAACATTCCATCGGATTTATAATGGTTATTTACTAAGTGTCGCAGTCATGTGCACTCAACCTACAACTGAATTCGTTGTACCTCATGGGCGCAGACAAAATTGATGAATATGCTTTTAGATATTACTCATATGTTTTCCTGGTTGGTCTGAAAATTCATAATGTTGATCGCGACTGTTCATAATCCGAAAAATAGGCTCGATATTTGCTCATATGTAGGTAAGTATGAAGTGCATATCCTCCGCTTCGAAAATATGCGTTTTTTTGTGTTCATCGTAGTCAGCTTAAGGCGCTAAAGAAGGCCTAGTGTTTGTTCATACAATGAAAATTGGTTAAAGTATCACAAGTAATTGATCAAACGATCTTTTTGAAGCAAAAGAATATATATACGTATATGTGGATCGGTTTAATCCCATGGTGTTTACTGAAATATCCGTTATAAAACGCGTCTAAATCACAGAGCATACCACGATTATTCGTGTGTGTGGTGAATGAAAATGCATTCAAATCAGCTTCTTCGTTCATAGTTATGTGTTAAAACACTGTCCACATAATGAGCAAGGTAATACTTAAATGCGACTGTTGCATTGGGTACGTACAACGAACAACGATGTTCAAACCCATGATCACATAGTCACTCGTGATCAAGTAGTCAAGGCGTATAAATATATATATGACCAACGTGATGTGTTTTTCCAAATTGCTGAAATTCCACTAAACTACCGGTTACGGGCACTTCAATGTCATCATGGGGAAACCGTAATTTAAGGCTAATATAGTCTAGAAACAACTTATATACGTTTAGCGATGTTATACTCGAATGCTACTGTTGCATAGTGTTCGTACATTGAACTACGATTTACTAACACAGAATCACATAGTGAGTCGTGTTCAACCACTGGAGGATCTTAAGGATGACCAATGCAATGTTTTGCTCACAGGCAGCAAAATTAATCTTCACTACCGGTCGTGGTTGTTTGCCATCATCAGGTAAAGACAGTAAGATTGCTATCAGTGAGCATTGAGGAAATTCGTAAGCAGTAAATAAGACTAGTCTTAGATGCCACTGTTGTATAGGGTTCGTACAACGAACCACGATGTTCGAAAACAGAATTACATAGGGATTCGTGGTCGACCATTTAAGGCGCTTAAGGACGAACAATGTGATGTGTTGCTCACACACACAACCTTGGAACAGGCCAAATGCAACTAATCATACTTTTTCCATTTGACAAAAGTATACAGCCAAAAATATGTAGTTGAGTGTAAATTCGAGGGATGTGAGCAATACATCAGTTTGGTCATCGAAAATCGCGTAGAGTGTTTGACCACGAGTCACTATGTGAAACGATGAGTGAACATCGCTGTACGTTGTAAAAACCCTATGCAACAGTTGCATTTTAGTATCAAATTGTTTAATTTTGATACATTGTTTCAAGGCTCAGTGAACCCTATCGTACTGTGTCCACCTGTTGAATGCTAACAGCCAGAAGCTGGCAATAGATTGTAATTTTGGGGGCGTGAGCAGCACGTCACTACTGTATACGTGAGTTTGAACTCATGTGCTTGGAAATTGATATTATCCAACAGTGGCATACAAGCGCAAATTCTTCTTAAATCATTTTGCTATTTTACGCGCATGCGAATCCTAATCTTGCGGTCGCCTACTTATGTGCGTGTGTGTTTTGTGTGTGATTGATTGAAATGCATGCAAATTTGCCTTTCGATCATGAAGATGGGTTCAAACGCATTCTACCTGTTTTTTTGCTCATGTGATCGAACATGTTATTCGTACCAAACACTTTCGACGCTGTCAAATTGAATTATTAATTGATGGTCCAGCAAACACAGTTTTTTGAATAACAGGTGACATTTAACGAACACAATGATGCTGGAATTCTCAATCTTTCTTAATTTCAATATAAAAAATATAAGCCCATGAGCTAAGCTAACTTCTTATCAAACATTCTGTTTCGAGCCAATGATATGATTAATCCTTTTTGCCGTTTAACGTATACTTCAATGTTTCAATACTTATAAAGAAACACACATTAACGGTATTATTATTGTCATCCAAATAATCTCCATTGTACACACAGATAAGGCAGTAAACACACAGGTAGCGAACAGATTACACAAATAAAAAAGTTAACACTGGTAAACAAAGGTACAATCTTAGCACATGTGAACTTTCGCATCATCAAATCACGCCGTGTACTCCTAAGAAGTTAACAGCACAACGATGGAGTGCTGATGTTTCAATATACCGATTAATTTTATAGGATTATATTTGGGCAGTATGTTGACCATATATAAATCTGAACAATGAGTAGTTAAGAAATTGCGTGCGATGCATGTATGGATGTCGTATAATTTAAAATGAAGACACACTTTTGTCTTTCATTGTGGTGGGTTCAAACATAGTTTACATGAGTGTAGGTTTATGCGATTGAACGGGTTGGCCGTACAAACCTTACTTCACAGTGGCATACAATGAGAATGTTTGCTACCATAGTTTCTTAGGCAGATCGTTGCATGCATATAAGACTTTGTGTTTCTCTATTCGCAATCATCAACACGTGGAGTTATTTTTCATATGATGAACAAAATTAAAGAGCTTCTGCATCTCAAGTTAACCAAATCTGCGGATTTTATTTAGAAAAAAGTTATTCGCGATTGAACACAATTCTAGATACCGTTTTGAGTGAAGTCGAATTTATCTAATGCAACATTGTGAACTGTTCGTTAAAAAGGGTTTTTTTAACAACATTCATGCAGGAGCATTTGCTGCTGACAAAACAGAGTATATATATTCAGCAAACTAGCATTTAGGACAATAATTTCAATTTCAGGTTGAGCGACCTTATCCCAGTATTTACTGCTCACCTCTCTGTCTTCTTTCTAATTTCTAGGAACCGCCAAAAACATGTCATATTGATTTTCATGTATTGGTTACATTGCAGTAAAGCTTTCGTTTATGCTTGTGGTGGATTGCTCTTGCAGATGAAAATGGAAATAATGAGTTTCATTATTGTGTAAATAATGATGATGATGACAATGATATTCATGTTAGTAATGATTATGCAAACAAATTGTGATTAACAACACAAGTATATCGATGTCTAGTTTGCTTACTTATCATTGAATCGGTTTGTGTCTCACCAGCTGGAAACCAAAAAAGAAATAATACATGTGAAATTATAAATAACTATATAATTTGCATGTAAAAACGCTCGAGATGATTTATATTTCAGTGATAATATTAACCGACTTTGTAAAAATCGGTTGAATTCAAGCTTGTTTGAACGATTTTTAACATTAAAGGTGATGTTTTTTTATCTTTTCATGTTTTTCTATTTTTTCTCTCTTGAATGCTTTTCATGTATTCCATACAAAAGCGTTTCCATGATTTTCGCCCAGCTATTGTTAGGTAGAGCTATTGTCTGCACATCAGTCAGAAGCTCGTCTTGATGATGATTTTCACACCTTAACTGCATGTTCTTTTAACGTCTTAGGTAAAAAAACTTGACGCTGCTTCCTACCTAGATTTTATAATCCTTGGTAACGTTTTTAGTTTCATTTATGTATGATGATGATGATGACAATGATATTCATGTTAGTAATGATTATGCAAACAAATTGTGATCAACAACACAAGTATATCAATGTCTAGTTTGCTTACTTATCATTGGATCGGTTTGTGTTTCAACAGCTGGAATCCAAAGAAGCAGTAATACATGTGTAATTATGAATATTTCTCTAATTTGCATGCAAACACGCATGAGATGATTCAAATTTCAGTAAAAAAATATTAACCGACTTTTTACAAAGTGGTTAAATTCATCTTGTTTGAACAATTGTTCACATGGAAGCTGATGTTTTCCATCTTTTCGTGTTTTCCTGTTTTTTCTCTCTTGAAGCCTTTCCATATTATGCATATAAATGCGTTTCGGTGAATTTCGCTCAGCTATTGTTAGTTAGAGCTCTAGTCTGCACATCAGTCAAAAGCTCGTCTCGATGATGACCTTCACACATCAACTACATGTTCTTTTTAACGCCAAGTGAAATGACTCGGTTAAAATAACTTGTAGTTGCTTCCAAACCAGATTTTCTAATGCTTGTACGGTTTTCAGTTTTATTCATGTATGCAACGTGCAAAACAAAGTGAGACTTAACTGCTGTTTATTAAGGGATTTAATGATTTGCAATCTGGAGCAAACTAGAATTCATTCTATTGAGAAAGATGGTGGAATTGTTTGATATATTTGTAGCTCGAGTCGTTGTTGTAAATAACTTGGATATGTTCTCTGAGCTTGGTGAGTTTGCATCGGACGTTTCGTTGTCAGACAAGGCAACATCTTCACGATTGTTGGCAAATTGACTGTTTGAATTTGAACTGACGATGGTATTTGGCCGGCCGACCACCGGTCACGTGATCGCATGTGATTGGTTGATTGTTTAGATGCCTTTACGGTTCTCCGTCTCAGTCGCATCCTTGCGTAGATGTCGTCCAAGCTCAAGTGGTCGTTGATCGATCGATCGCCGCAGTACCAGTTTTTGATGAACTCTCGTGCTGCTTCGTTATTAGCTCGAACAAAGATATGGCAGTTATGCTTGTTCATTACCTGATCTTCGTTGTTGACGTGCGTTGATATGAGAGACTTGGTGTCGTGACGTCGTACGGCTAGTTGATGCTCATGGATTCCAGTTTTTAGTTTTCGACCGGTTTGCTCAATGTAGTGTTTGACACAGTGCGTGCGCTGTATTGTGTACACTACGTTTGCGTTTTCATCTTTGGGTATCGCATCTTTCACTTTTGTGAGCATGTTACGTAGCGTTGATGTTGGTTTGTGGGCGATGAAAATACCATGAGGTCGGAGGAGTCTTGATGTCATTTCCGAGATGTCTTTGACGTACCATCGAGCTAATCAAAAAACAGCTCGAGTGTTCATCGAAGCCTGGTACTCCGGCGAACGATCGATTAACCAACACGTGAGCTTGGACGTCATCTACGCACGGATGCGACTGAGACGGAGAACAGTAAAGGCAGCCAACCAATCAATCAATCACATGCGATCACGTGACCAGTGGTTGGCCGGTCAAATACCATCGTCAGTTCAAGTTCGTGCAGTCAATTTGCCAACAATCGCTGAAGATGTTGCCTAGTCCGGGAACAAAACGTCCGATGTAAAATCAACAAGCTCGGAGAACATATCCGAGTAAGTTACAAAGATGGTGATAATAAGATAATTTCTGTAAGGAAGTTAAACATTACCTTTCACGCAATAATCGAACGCGAGATTCATGCTTTCGATTTCCGAAACAGCCTTCGCATATTATAATTGTTGTGGATAGAAAAAGTGACTGATGTTGAAGTGGTTTTAAGAGCTGGTTCACTAAGCACTATCACACTACCCTGAAGGCGGTATTCTTGCGGGCTTGGTCACGTAATCAGAATGTAAAATGTTCTGATCCCTAAAGATCTACTCTATATTTAGATGCATTCAAGAATTCGACCAACGGACAGACCGCAATTTCGGTACAAAGATATTTTGCAAAACGGGCAATAAACCACTTGCCGTTCACCACGCGTGTTTGGAAAAACTTGCTGTTGACCGTTTACATTGTAGACATTATTTGGAGCAAAGTAAGAGAAGATTCACCTCTTGTCAGCTGTGAGAAAATCACACCACCGTTTCGCAACTATCGCTGATTGAACGGATATTACCTGTGCGAATGATTATTTCTTTCGAGTCGGACAGTTTAGGCATTCAACATTCTATGAGAATTGAACAAGAGCATGAAATTATAATGTATATCTATGATGGACATCGACCAAAGGACGCCAACAACAACAATAGCAATGAACCGGGATTTTTCGGATATTCATTGTCAATACGTTGAACACCTCGGACAAACTACTTTCATGAAATGAACAATTATATCTGCCGTCAAATGGTTGTTTGATTAACCAACGTGTAGTCATTGATGATTGTTTCGAACATTTTTCTTATCTAATCCACAACAACTAAACCTCTGTGAGATCGAGTGTTCATCAAGGAAGAACTTCGCACTTGCGATCGATTCTACCTATAAATAATCGGTCGTATTCGTCATATAAATGGATGGGAAAAATGCAGCTATTATTTGATTAAATGCAACATTTATGTATAGAAATATATACATGTACTTACATGTAGTGATTTTCTCAAGCGGTCCTTTTTCCGTAGATTTTGTTTGAACTTCTGAATGAAATATAAGAGCACGTTAGCAGTTCATATCAATAAACATCGAATATGTAATGGTCCTTCAAGAATAAAGCAGGTCTATAGTATTGAAAATTACCTGTGGTTGCATTTAAGAGTAATTGTTAAACTACTTTGATTTGAGCATTTTAAAATCATAGAGGTAGTCAAAAATTTCCAAACAATATAACAAGGATTTGCAATTTCTTGGTAATTGAGCGATTTAAAGTTCATGTAATTATTCAAATGGCAGACCTTTATTTTGACTGGTCGGATGACAGAAGTAATTGCCTGGAGTCAGTATGTTCATTTGTAATCGATGCGTCGTTTAATTGTCGTCAAGATCAATCTTGAAAATCAAATACTTTGGTGAGTTCACAACAAAATCGGGTAACATGTTTCAAGTAAATCAAGCTAACACCAGAAACCCGCCGTCTACATTTGAGTCGCGAGTGATGGAGCGCTAATATCAATGCGTGAGTTCTTATCTCATGCCAGCCCCGTATTTTAAAAAAGCAATATATGGTAAACTAAAATCAGATACCACTGGGACGACGATGTCGATAATTGGTACAATTTTATGTTTCGATTCGCTCATTTTATGGTTTCCCACTTCGTTCGGTGACAGGTTTTTTCACATTTAACTAAATCTTTTCAATCCAAGCGACCATTACTGAACTGCATAAATCATCGTCGGTCTGGTGTGCGTATTTATTATTTTGGGAATTGTATATCTTGATAATCATTGAGTGTTACACTGTATATTATGTATTGCGGTAGATAAAGTAGCATTTGCGGGATAGCGCTATGTTATTCCTCAGCATTACATCGAACGCCGTTCATTTCGTGGTAAACAAAAAGATTTGCGCGCCCTAAAATAATGGAACTCAACATATTTCTCACGGTTTCAGATTGTAGTATTGCAGTTAATTTGGAATACGCAATTTTATAATGAGTAATATTATAGCAGTTCTAATCTCCCCGTTCATTTATCATCGTCAACACTTCTATATTTTCGATGAATGTAATAATATGTCACTTGATTGTAGCCGCAACGACCATTTGTCCGAGGACGGATCCATAGAGCAATCACATTCACAGAAAAAAGTTGAAATAACGAGCGGACAAAACGGAGTATATGAATTCGAGAATATATTCTCTATGTAGTGTTGTTTATAAAATCAAGAAAACGAAACCATGCAGCAACATAGCGGTTACCCGATTGTTTGTTAAAACATCGTTTATATGTTTACAAATTTCATGCGAGAGAGAATTCAAAGCCCATGAATATGAATGTATTACTATATATATTTCGTGGAATAATTATATATAGCTAACAATTCGGATTTAAGAATTGCTGTGACTATGGTAGACCTAATGGGTATAAACAAACAATGCGCAATTGCAACAATTTCCGTCACGAAAACCCACGTGTTTGTTTTCGTGACGTTCGAACACATCAGGTGAGGACATTAGATTCAGAGACAACTTGCCTTTCAACATTACAAAAATGGTGAAAATGTATCTATAATACATTCATAGGTAAGGCTAGAGAGCAAAATATATCGAGTGACATATTTCCAAATGCATTTCATTGTGCGTGAAGAAAAGTTTCGCAATTTCATCACACACACACATCAAAATGAGTTTTGTTCGAATAGTTCGGTGGTATCTGGCCGGTCGAAATGTCGGACAGTTGATCATGAAATAACAATATTTCAACAATAAAATCAAAGTTGTGCAGAATCGGTACAATCAATATAATCACATTAATAGTAATCAATTTTGTTTAACAAACGGTCTAACCTTGCGTTCTTACAATTGGTTCAACCTGAATTCCAATTTCTGAAAGTGTTACGCAAACCGCTTAGAACTGAGCATGTTGATGTTAAGGCAATCTGTTTTTTTTCAAATTAAAAGAGTTATCTGGGTTCACAATGAATAGAACGTTGAGTTAATTTTTGAATTCCTGGTTGTTTGCCTGTTCATCTGTAAACCGAGCAATTATTCGTGGAACAAGCCACAAAAACATGATTTAGCATAGATAAAAATACATAAAAAAATAGATTTGGATAATTTAAACCGCACAAACCTGTGCTGGTCATGTTATTACTCTCTTCAGTCAATAATTTGTATTTTTATTTTGATGTGAATGAACTCTAAGATTAATTCTGGTCGAACAGGATGCACACCATTGGAGTTTAAAATGAGTGACCGCAGACATTGGACACCTCAACCGTCAGATGAACCCCGGCTCCTATATTGAGACGATGTTTCGGAGTGACAGCTTAGAAAATGTGCTGGATCAGCTCTTTACAACCTCGAATGTTAAAGCATAACATTAGTTGCAGGCACTGATATACATCTCGAAAAACCATTATTGCGAAAATTGAGACTCTACTCTGGATTCAGTTGCATTGTTGATGTAAAACACCGTTCGTCATAAACACTTAGGAAAAACAATTGAAATCGTTGCGGTGCATTTGAAAACAGTGCAATTCACAATTATTGATTATTTGAAAGTCCGATCCGCTTCAAAAACATAACCGAGCTAATCTTTCACCTGAAACACTAAACTACAAATTTCGCAAAATATGGGTTATATCCACATCAAAATTCATGATTCCAAATATGATGAAAAAACGACAGACTACTAGCTTAGAGCACGTTGAATATGCCTAAAAAGCCTGTGTCATGTGTACAGAATGGAAAACTGTCTTATTAGTAACGATCAATCTTTAAGGGATTTAAAAACCTTAAGTCAACCATTGGGTTCAAATCCCTTGCGATACAATAAACGTTTGCGAAACATCTATGAATGCTCACGCATTTGAAGATACGTTTCTTTAAAATCTAGCGCTTGACCGCTTATTTTGTAGACATTCTATGAAGCGTCACACGCAAGTCGAAAGTTCCATATACTACTTTCTGTTGCTTATCGGCTTCAACATGCAAATCACAACGTTCGTCCGAGTCTGTCTAGCCATATAAGCGCTGTGCAAGATAAACTATATCAAGAATAGGACGGTTCAGTGATTCTGAAGATGTAAAACATCAACAACTCATGCGCTTGTGATGTACATTTAGCGATTACATCACACGAAGTACGTTGACGAAGGGCTTCTTCCACACAGAATAAATAAATTGTGTTTTGCTTCATTGCAGTGCAACCATTTATAAATACAAGATGAAAAAGCAGAATACATTCAGTGATTTTCTTGAAAGTGAAACACATATAAATCGATTGACACAGCCGAATATTTTGTAATCGAAGTTTGGACAAATATTGATGAATTATTCAGAAATCATATAGCTCACTGTAGTTTAAGAGTGTGGTTGCAATAAATTGATAAAACATCAAACTTTGTTATGCCTTCAAACCTCTGTGGTCTTGGTTGATAAAAAAATGCTTAACTATTTTCAGCTTCGGAATACAAGTGTGGTCAAACCTTTTGCGAAACAAGATCAACCCTGGTCCCACCAAATTGTATACATATATACATTCCAATCATAAATAAAAATATGAAAGCTTGATGTTTGTCGGAGGATTTGAAATAGTATAATTGTTAGATATTCAAATGCCCCGTAGTTATTACACATAATGTGCACTTAAATATAACCTGAAAAGTAGGGTCGTTATTTTATGCAGATTCCCAATTATCAAGACACCAGAGATATGTTGCTCACTCTATTCATGTTGCAATCTGCACGGCATTCTATGTCACCAGAACAATAATTCCGAATTGGTATCAGCTGTATTTATTGTTAGTCCAAACAAATAGCTTCAAAATGTGCACAGTTCATCATTAGAAAACAAATCCAGGTAGTATTGGCATAATGGTGAAATACTGACGAGACTAGATCAAATTACCATAGTTCATTCTAGGCCTTTTTCAAAATGTACATCGAACAGACCGTAAAACCAGGTGTTGAATTAACGGAAATGTTACCGCTTTTCAGACAGTCGGATTGTTTTGTTTTATAAAATTGCTTTTTAAGTGATTTATAATGATTATAAATCAACATAATTTATTAATCAATTTTATATAATTGATAATCATCGGATAAAACCTCAACGAACCCGGTGCTCCTGAAATAAAGAAAAAAAAGTTGTCAAAATACAGTTTACATTAATGCCACTGGTGCTGCCAAACATTGGATGACCATAGGACACAGTCTATAAATGTGACAAGTTCGAATTACCGAGATTGACAATTATAACTACTGCTAAAAACAAGTGCACGTACACAAAGGTTCCACGATGTTTGCCATCATTTGCTTGTTAAAATAAGACTAAGTCTCGTCAAACTTACATTAGCAAAATAGTTGCAAACAATTTTTTACTCGAAATCTATGGTTAATTGCTATCGCACACTCTACAAATAAGTGGCTGTTTAACAATTAAACCAACTAACTTCCAAGAAATTACCACGTATATATTTGCTCACATCCACCACAATGGATGTGAAATTGTGAGGCTTTTCCATTTTGGTATTATAAAGCGTAAACTATTTGATATAAGGAAATATATAGTTCTCATTTTTGTAACTTCGGCAATAAATGAAATAAATGGAAATTTTCTCCAGCTTGAAAAGTTGACTAATATTCTGCTCTCTGACCCATTTTGTACAAGGAAGGGCATCTCAATTCAACGAATATGAAAAATGTAGTTCCTTCGGTTATAATACAAACTACTCAATTTGTTCTTAAAGCTTTATCGTCCCGAAGCCAAATATCACCATCGTCGAATCCTTATTAATTTTTGTATTCGGTCAAATTGCCAACGAGCTATATTAACCAGTTAGCAAGTCAAATTTTCAAAGAGTCGTTTTATAAATGCATTATTCATCATTCGATTTGAGACCTTGAATAAAAATCGATTTTAAATAATAGACATAAAAAATGTATAAACAACTAGCGTATAAAAACCTGTTAATCTTAACCACAATTGGCGTACATTCTCGAAGATATCTTCATTATCATCAGGTAACTCATTATAATGGTTTAGCAAGTGAAAACGATACATAATTACACAATCATTGCACAAGCTGATGTCGTCGCCCAGCTTGATGATGAATCCTACTGAATAACGAACGTGAATATCCGTCACTCCGATTTAAATTATATTCTGCGTCATTAGTGGATATATACGTAAATCTCAATTTAATCGTAAGCAACAGATGTTTTCACGGTGAATTTGAACTGATTTACTAACCACACGGTTTGATCAATTACAACACATAGAATATTCCGAATTTAGGCCTCCCGCCTGTATTTAGCTATGGGTGGATGCTGGCATTAGGACATATGTTGAATAGAATTAAACTAATCCGATTAAACCAGTCTAGTTTCGTTTACTTCATGTCTGGGGTTCAGTTTCACCCAAACTGTATAGTTTCCATTTCGATCACACATAAACATCGAATTAGGCAAATCGACCATGGATGTTAGTCATGCCTGCTCAACTTGACACCCAAACCTTTCATATAATAAGGCGATCAGCGTTGAAGAAATAATAGAGGTAGTGGTGACGTGAATGCCACCTAATAATGATCATTTTCCTGACTATGAATACGTTTCTGTGTCAGATGTATACCGTTACACAAATATACACCTAGTGATTGAATAGTATATTTGTTGCATTCGTGTACACAAATTCATTGAAACAGTTGCTTTCGTAAAGCAGATATTCGATATACACGGGCTTAACTGGGTTAGTCGAACAGATAATCAAACTTTTCACATGTTAATAATTTTTAATCTACTAAAACTGTTAACAGTTAGAAATTACATTGTTGTTTCATAGAATCACGGAAAAGTAAGTATATTGATTTTATAATAATTTTGCAAGGTTTTTATACGCTACAAATAATTGATTGTTCAAGCAATTCAAACAGTTTAATATTATAACAGGGTAAGTGAAACATACTCACCAACATGATATATTATCAGTAAAACAAAACACAGTTCAAAACGCATTTTTTCGGTACCAATTACCGATAGGTAGTTTGAATAAGATTTATATATGAATGTTCGGCCAATCGATTTGTAGTTATCAAATGTAAATTTTATTGGAAGCATTGGCTTCAATTTGATTGGAAGTTGAACCCTGTTCATGTTCTTATTGATATCGATCATATAATAGCGTTGGTTTATGACGACAAAAAAATTATTTGATGTACATTGCTCTTGATCAAAAATTATTTTGAAATTTAAGATGAAAATTGATACACACCTCCGAAATCGCACGTGCGATTATCAAATAATCCATGCAACATTGGGTCTAAACCAAGTCAGGAGAGAATTGTAGTTACTAATACAACACGAATTTTTAAAAATTCTTCGTGGCTTAATTAATATGCTCACGTCCCGTAAATACTTGATACTAGTTGTAGATACATGTTCAACATACTTGCATGTTACCCAGGCAATTCTAAATTGGTTTACCTAGTTTAGCATAATTTTCTCTGAATCAAGCTTAATCAAAATGGTATTGTTCTGAATTTATTTGAATAGAATGGCTTTATTACCTACAAATTCGTCAGTGTTCATGTAGATCTTTCTTTCTATCCATACTAAATTATGAAATACAAATTTGATTAAAATGGCACTATTTCGAATTATGCTAACGAACTCTTATTTTGCCATGATGCTCATAATCATGCTTGTCATCTGAAGTAAATTTTCACCATTTTTGCGTGACATTCAAATCTGCCGTGCATAATATGATTTCAATCAAACGTGTTTTATGTTCTCAGCTAACTCATAATCCTATTTATTTACGCAAATTCTCCATTTTTTCGTATCAGCTAAGGCCAATTTTTGGATGTGCAATTTTCAGCGAATTTCGAAATACCCAAAATTGTAGTGAAAATGTTGTACAAACATGGTGGTTGCTACATTTCTTCATCAACTACATCGTGAGTAGATATTGTCAATCAAAACTGAAACAAAATTTTGTTAAGTCGACAAAGTTTATCTTGATTTCGTGATCTGTTGGTCAATTGATTTTGCATTTTAGATGTTATTATTGGAACTGCTGATACGTAGTTCACAGAAATAAAACAAAATCCTTCTTTTTCATGCTATGGCGATTTTTAGGACGATTGAATCGCTGTTCAATTTACTTTCATGTTTAACAATTATGTTCATCCGTTGTGGCTAATACATCATGTCCTCAGAAAGATATTTATCTTTGAAATCGCCCACATAAGCAAGAACATGTGCTTGTTGATGGATTCCGAATATGATATTATTTGGAAACTCATCACCATATATGAGCTCCACAGTAGTGTGGACACTACTGAATAATTTATCTAGAATCATAGCATCACAAACTGCTGACGTCAGAGTTGATTGTTCGACAGAGCCTTTCGATAAATACACATGACATGTTTTGGCCCTGCGCTGTTTGATATAGACAGAAGCGATTAATACCAACTAAAGCGAAAAACCCCAACAAGCTTTACTGTCCTATCATTTTATTAGTCATGGCAGGTGTGACTGACATCACCTGACAGATTGGTCCGATTGTGTAATCGGTACACACACTACGGATCATGGTGGTTATTGCGTATCCCATACATAGCCAGACAACAGATTGTGAAGATATTAGAATTTTCCATCTAATTGACATCATTCATACATGCCAGGAAGAGGTCAACCGCCTCTGTCAGAGGTTATTCCATGTTTAGTTTGAACCCTGCTTCATCACTTCGACGTTATACAGATCAACGATGTGACCTGCGTCAAAACCTGTTCAAATTTTGCTGAATCTATGATCAGTGATTCATATTAGTTCGTACAGCTTACCATATCGATGTTTCTAATAACTTAAGCCAATACTGAGTTTTCTTAATGTTTGCCCGATATATACTTAGGAGTAACACTTGCAGTTGATTCTGTATACGAAATTCATCTCGAAGAACGAAGGATCTTAACGTTTAGATGTGCTAATATGAATTAGAGAGACTTACCTCTTTGATTACTCGCACCCTTGCGTTATTCAAAATTCAACTCATCTTAACTGAGGCTTCAATAACGTTAGATCTATAAACTGTTGCAAAAAATAATTTTTTTTGGTTGCATGGTATTTTACTTGTTTCATTTGTCGTTCAGTTGAGATCTCAAGGTAAAAATAATCAGCAAACCGACGGACTATTCATTGATGTGTTCGCTTTGCATAAGTGGCATCGATGCACATGATATCTTCTTTGTAGAATAGTTATTTCTCTGAATAATTTATAACTTCTCCGAAGTTTACTAATGAGTAGAGCAAATTTACATCCGTGTCGATTATCATAAGATAGTCAGTATTGCTCATTTTAAAATTCGGCGTCCGAGGGAGCCAGTTCAAAAATGAGTGCTTCTCTTTTGTAGACTCCATCTTCTTTGTAACATGAATTTTTGGATCCATGTGGTTGACCTAAATATGAAATTATTCTAATCTATCGCGTTTCATAATGACAAGCATATCATCGACAATCACCTTGCAATATAAATGAGTGATTTTCAAAAATAAATACAGAAAATGTGTTTCCGCCCATGCGGTACACCTTTTTCACTTGTAGGTTGTGTGTCTATGACCTCAATGATTATTAAATAACTACTTCAAATATGGTGATATGTTTTCTCAATCTTTCGTGGTTTGTAGTCACACGATACATTATTGTGATGTCTGCTGTGAAAATCTGGTTATGGAATCAAATGACAAATTTACGTGATTAAATCTACGCATGAGATTTGGTGACTTGAGAGTTCGTTACTTGAATAATTGTTGACTGCAATATCAGTCACTCATTTCGTCAGTATTCAATGTTTTTTTTTCAAACACCTCAAACGATTGAATGGTAACACTTTACTCAAAAATGATGTGCGAAACATTTCACGCATCATGCATTTTGATAAAATTACACAATTATGTCTAAAGTGATATATTTTGTGTTTGCAACACAGGTGCTTTCCTGTAACAACAATTGTGAAAATTGATAATTCAATCAGTGAATTAACAAATGACAATATACTGTAAATTTACCTTTCGCACGGATGTAGTTAGCGCATAGGTAATAATCTGACCTCAAACAATTGAATCATTGAAGCATACAGGTGAACTGATGGTGTCCTTAGTCACAGTACGTTGCAAGCAAAAAAATAAGGCTTCTCACTGAAGGTTTGTAAGACCTTAACATCTTCTTTCTTTAAAAGATAAAAAGGTGATACTATCACAAACCTTTGTTTTTCACCGTTTTGTGAACCGGAGGTGCACCTCTGAACAAGGATTAGTCAGCTATGGCGTTCGAAAGCGGAGCTTTTGTGTGTAATAAACACTCTTAATGTGAACTCTCAACATTTTGGAAATTACATGAAAATCAAACGTAATTTGTTTGAAACCGATTGCGTATCAATAATATAAAGTCATTTGAGTGCAATAGGTTAGATCAGGTTTTGGTTAACGTCTTGCTTCTGAAACAGAAGTGTGATAGTTATGACAGCTAACATCAAACATTGTAGTCAACCTTATCACAAAATCAGTTATACGCTCGCGTTGTTGCACGCTTCGTAAGAATCAGCGGTATTAGTTGTCAATTGTCCTCATAAACTGCATCAACATCAATCTAATACAACCCATCAGGGACGAGGTGCGTTTACACAGCGGCCCACATTCATAAAATAAAATAAATATTGGGGCTAATGTTGACCGATTTTCGACGAAACCAAAAATTGAATTGAGTAAGGTAAATAACAACTGTTTAACTCCGCATGAGTGCCGTTTGCTAGAATGTTGCTCTCACCTTATTGTCTGCCAGTCTACCTGACTTAAACATTTTGACCGCCTCCTTTGCTATGCGGCTTATTACCCAGCATTAATAGTTTCACATTGTCTAGATTGCGCTGTTATCCGTATTTGAGTCTGTCAGGCAAAAGCGGAATCAAGATTATGCGATCTATATCCCAACGCATGGCATAGCATTTGTCCGCTTTTTCATTATCGATTATGGTGTAAATGTGCGTGGAAATCTGCACCATGCAAACCCCAGAACAGTCAATAAATATGTTTCCATAATTGATGTTGTTTATAAAAAATGAAAGAGGCCTTATTTGTCAGTGCATCAGAACGCAATGTATAGTTTTCTACATTTTATATGTTAAGCGAATCGTCGCCTGGTTCATGCCTTCACACATTTTGCTCCACATGTGCAATTCGCATAACGCACACCATCTCTATCATATCATTTATTTATCGAATATTCTGACGGGCGTATTAACTTCATCAATTAGCGTTTTACATACCGTTTTCGATAACGTGCTTTATCCGCTCTGGATCGCTTCACGGTGCGCGTATTATCAGTCGCTTTTGTTGCTGCATAAGTGTTACATTTTAAGGACAATGGAACAATATATTTCATTGAAGACCTGTCTTCGATGAGCGGAACAGTGTCGTACTACAGCCTCTTTATTCTTTGGTTTCCGATAGACAAAATTGTTTGTTTTACCGCATACGTTCATCGTTTAACGGTAAAACAATGGGTAAGTGGCTGCGCAAAATACAACTATTTACCATAGAAATTAAGACATTTTTTATTGCGCAAAATAAAATAAAAGTTCGATTTTAAAATTCACGTAAGAATTTTAAAAACAATCTTAGTTTCTATTTGATTTCAAAAATTTAATTACATTCTCACATTCGTGGTGGAACAATATGATTGACGTTTTGTTGAAATGCCTGATCACTGGATAGTTCGCTAGATTGATTTATCATGCTTGCTTAATCAAGGTAGATCATTCAGATTACGCTAACTGCAGGTGACCATTTCTAAGAATTGGAATTAAGATGCTTCACAATTTTTCACATTTTGCATATATAAGGGAGACGATGATTACTTTCATCAGTTTAACTACAATATGTTGATTTTTGTCAATAGAAATGTGTATCAAATATTTACAGCGTGATGTATCAACTTTACGTTAGACCTTCAGCGAAATGTTTTCAATTTTGTGATGCAGCACTGACGAATCTAGTATTTGACAAGTCTGCTTCAAATTTGTATTGAAAAAAGATTAATTCGGCGGGTAATGCATAAGCAGTTATGATTTGTTTGGATTAATTTGGGTTCGGAACATAAGTTCAATAGTGCAGCGTTTTCAACAAATTCAATCTCTTCAATACATTCCCAACAGAATAGTTATTTCAAAATATGTCCGTCATCTCACAGTGCGAACTGATGTTTTTAAACTCAACCATCAGTGTCAGATCTCAAAATGAAATTTCCACAAGTAGATCCGATTTACAAAAAATATTTATGAGCTACACGCGATTCGTTATATCCCATTAGAGCGCTACGTCTAACATATGTGACACATCTGGAAAAATTTTCTAACTATTCATGAATACAATAAGCGCTGAGTTATACCACTTTGTACAAAGTGAATAAATATTTTGAACGTGTCTTAATGTTGAATCATGCGAGGATAATCCTATTAGAATGACGCATATGAGAAAAAGTGACACACGTAATCAGCAATGTATGTTCGCCAATGCAATAAACCAAATTCGCCCGTATGTTGTGTTTGAATACGACTGTCGCGCTTATTAAATAACCATTTAAAGCTGGTTGTATGTTTTCTCAACCGTTCGCTATGTTTAGACCAACGATAACCTACTGTATTGCAAGGTGTGTTAATCCATGACGAAGTTACGTTATCAAATGAAATATTTTGTCCTGGGATTTCGTCACTTCAGTATTTGTTGACTACAAATATTGGTCAAATATGTAATCTGTATTTAACGTCATCTCCACAACCTTCGAAAAATTGATGTGGCAAAATGTATTCGAAATTTATTGGCGAAATGCTTCACAGATCACGCAAATTGTTAAGGTGACATAATAATGTCTGATGTCTCATCATTTTCGATGTGTGGGTAATTGATGTTTCACCTAGTGAATTGAAAGAGAAAAATATATCAAGATTGTAAATATCACGTCTGCATGAATACGGTAAACGTATATGTGCAAATTAAACCAAAATTAATTGAATCGCAGCAGAGCGTATTGCTAAACTTAAGGTGCACCTGGACGCCATATTGAGGTCAAAAAAATGGTTTTTAAGTTTAAGTTCAAGAACAGTCATACATACACCTAAGGTTATTTGGTTGCACCTTGATATTAACCCGCAGTGCAAATTTGAACGAGGCTAAGTCGGCAATCGCGTATAGAACCGTACTGTTTGTAACATCTAGGTCGTCTGTTTTATCGCGTCTAAAATAAAACAACCATTCTGGCGTAGCAGTTCGTATGTTGGTCATATAATATTTTGAGCGTATCCTGATTCAAACTCGTGTGCGTTTCATACTTGCGTAGCAAGTAAATTCCCAACTACTTATTGAACAGAGTTATGTATCTCTACCATACAGCACAATTATAATCCCATAAAACTTTAACGAATTAGCGATAAATCATCAGTCATTCGTTCGAATGAAAACTTCTCCCCATTACACGGTAGGTTTCCGAGTTAAGACAGTTCACCTCTGTTATATATGCTAAGGTGATTATTTTGATTTGATTGATGCAATCGGTAATTTTAGTTTCTTTGTAAGTAACATTATATTCAATTACATGTTGAATGCCAATAAGGATTTCTCCAATCACTTGCAGGAACAATAGCATTTTATATGAAATTATTTCATCTCCTATCCTTTTATGATTACCCCGCCTCAGTATTTCCGCATTTCAAGATTCAAGATTCAAGAATCAAGAATTTATGGTCACAAAAAGCACATAGCTTCACAATTACCATATCATAGTAAATATACATTCAGGAAATAGGTATAAAATAAACATGTTATGTCAAGTATAGTCAAGTTGTATAGTTACCATGAATCAATACGCAGGTGTCGTCAAATCGTTATGCAACAAATAAGTATCCAAATTTCGAATAAACGTTTTGACGCTGGGAGAGATGACAAGAGTTTCGGGTAGGGAATTCCAAAGGAAACAGACACGTACACAATAAAAATTTCGGCGACAGCTGATACGGGAGTGGGGAATTTGCAGTGTCGCTGAGTGGCTGCGTGTATGACGTGAATCACGGTATTCGAATAAATGTTTTAAGGGATGATGTGGGGTATTCAATATATATATATACATAAATATACGAATATATACGAATATCCTGTGGTTTTGTAAAAGTACGAGCTAATTATGCCATAAATTCTTGAATCCTAAATCTGAAAACTACAATCATGTGTTTATCTTTGTTATCTGCAGCGGGACCTTTGAATCGGCCGTGCTCAAAATTAATGTTTTCATGCATTTTTATTTTTTCAGTCAACACGGAACCTTTGTTTTTGAAACGTTTCAACATGTCGCGTACATGTAAACGGAGGACGTTTGATGCCAAGCACGCTTGGAATGCTGCGAAATATATTTATTCTGAAGGATGAAAAATTTGCTCCGCCGGTCAGAAAAATGCGGGAAAACTCATACATGGGGGTTTAAAAATCGTGCAGCATGACTTTTCACCAACATCCATCACAATTACGAAGCCTAATGCCTGCGGACGAAACCGAAGCTGTTTTGATTTTGAATGTGACTGGCAATCTCAAATTTTCCCATCAAAGATTGACGTCCATCTTATTCGTATTGAAATTCTGTGTTTAAACTATTTTGATAAACTGAAAATTCGTTTTAACGAATGAAGTTTTCTTCTTCTTCTTCTTATCTGTGTTATCTGTGTTATCTAAGTGTTACCTGCGTGTGTTAGCTGTGTTACCTGTGTGTGATATGGAGATTATGTGGATTGCAGTAATGCTGGTGGTTATTTTTTTCGTCATATGTATCGAAAAATCAAATTGTATGTTGACAGACAAAACTGATCATTCAAATCTCTTGCTAAAAACAAAGCATTTGATAGGATGTTAGTTCATGCAATAGGCTCATTTATATATTTTACCTGTAAAACATTGAGAATTCGGAAATCGTTGTTTTCTAAAAACCGGAGCCTTCGACCAAATTCCTAATTGAATATCCGTTGCGAAATATTTTCGTGAAATTACAGTAGGAAATGATGCATTTGAACCATCAGTGCCAGAACTAATACCAAACTATTGAAGAGGAAATCAGAAATGCAAAATTATATAGTCTACACACGAATGCTTATACCCGTTTGGCGAACCCTGATTCCAAATCATGCGAGCTTTATACACGCATAGCAGGTAAAATCTCAACTACGCTCTGATCAGATTTTTGAATCATCAAAATACAGCCCATTGATAATACCATATAATTTAATCGCTATAGCGATCCATCATTACTCCATGGTCAGGCTGTCTACGTTAAAGCAGTACACGGGGTGTTTTCTTAATGCGAAATATGAAAGATTGATTTTTTTGATCTGATTATTTGATTTTTGTTTCTTTATAAGTAACGACATTCATATTCGAACGTTAAACGACATAACAGATTGTTCTGATCTTCTGCACAAAGAATAAAATAATAAAATAAATAATAAAATAAATAAATAAATAAGTGTTGTTTGCTTCATGTTCCAAGTTGTTAATACACCTTGTAAACCATCAAGAACCTAGTAAAGTAGACAGCATATCAATTTGTATTTCAATCTCAATTATCATGCGTTGTCAACATTTTCATTTCTGAAACACAATACTGATAGACAGAAAATGTAATCTCATGAAATATTGGTCAACTCCCCACCACATAATGTATCCTAAGCAACAAGGCTTTATTACGCATACAGAGTGTTACTTCTTGTCTGAATAATCAATATTAACGGTCAATTTGTTTCATAATATCAATTCAATAAAAGTGACACAGTCTTTGTCAGTTGATAAAGCGTCTTATATTCGTAAATATGCCTAACTCATCTGCCTTAGATTGACCATTTTTCAAACAAAACTTAAATTCTGTTTACATGTTTCTTATAACGTGGATAACAACTATTAACTTTAGCCTAATTGCCGTTTGCTAGATTTCATCATCTACCTTATTAACTGACAATGATTCTGGATGGAAACATTTGTCCGCCTGCATGTAGGCGACCTCTATGAGATTTAATATAACGACTAAATGTTTTCACATATTAAAGTTCGTCGCTGTGTCACTTATATTTGACGTGCCTTTGAAAGGCACGATTAAGGAATTCTTGTCATCGATTCCAATTTAAATCGCCATATATTTCAACCCCCTGCAAACAGGCTAATGGAACTCAAATTTGAGTTGATGCCATCGGTTACTGGTGTTTGCCGGCATCCATTGCAAACAGTGAGATGAGGTTTTGTGACAATTAAAACAGTCAACAAGTGGTAAACAAGGTAAATTTTAAATGTCGATGTGCAAACACAAATTTCCATATCGATTCATGGTGAAGCACCCAATGCGCTCATAAATGAACAATGAAATGTGTTGCTCACAATTCGTGAAATTAAACTCTGATTCAGGTTTTTGGCATTTCAGTTTAAAATGATTTACCGTTTATCCACTTTTCCAAGGCTAACTGAATGGAATCTCACTGTGTCCATCTGATGCCGGCAAACAGCCAGAAAGCGGTATCGGATTGTAATTTTGGGCGATCTGAGCAAGACATCATTTTTGTCCACAATAAGCGCCTCGGGTTTTTGAACAGGAAACGCTGAGTAATACACTGTTTAAACATCGTGGGTCGTTGTACGAACTTAATGTAAAAGTAGCAATCAAGCTTGATCTTGGTTATGATTTATCCACTGTATTAGTGGTCACTGTAAATTATCTTGCAGTCTCCATCTGATAAGGGCAATAAGCCGGAAACATTTAGTGGATTGTAATATAGCAAAAAGTGGAATAACCCATCACTTCGGTCATTTATCATCGCATTTAGTGCTTGACCACGAACAACTATATTATTCAGTGTTTGATCATCGTTTTCCGTTGTACGAATCTTATGCTGTTGTTGGCCTCCTTCGGTCGATGCCGACCATGGATGTACATCACAAACGCGTGAATGTTCACGTTTTGCAGCTTTTTGAGTGACTAAACAGTCCGATTCGGGAGGAACAATCTCTCCCGCAGCGCTGGCAACGATAGTCAGAACTCGGTTGTATTGCGTTAGTTGCACGTTGGCGGCGTGATCTGCGTTCAGCTGCCAAGAGCTGTATCTGCTCCTCCCCAGCATGCAGACGATGCTCTTGGGAGTGAGCAATGAAGGCTGCATCGTCGGCAAACAGCAGGCCACGGATTAGCACATTTCGTTCCTTGTTTTGTGCTCTCAACCGGTTTAGGTTGAAAAGCTTGCCATCATTTCGCGTGCGTAAGTAAATACCTTCTGTTCTCGTCCTGAAAGCGTACTTCAGAAGCAGAGCAAAGAAAATGCCGAACAGCGTGGGAGCCAGAACACACCCTTGTTTGACGCCCCGGCGAATTTCAAAGGCTTCTGAGCTGAAACCGTTAAAATGGACTGAGCCCTTCATGCCTGAGTGGAACGAAATAACGAGCTTTAGCAGTCTTGGTGGGCAGCCTATCAAATTAAGCATTTTGAAAAGACCCTCCCTGCTGACGTAGTCGAATGCCTTCGTTAAATCAATAAAAACAGCGTATAATGGCATACGCTGTTCCCGACACTTTTCTTGAAGTTGTCTTAGGGAGAAGATCATGTCAACGGTCGATCTTCCCTTGCGAAAGCCACATTGAGATTCGGAGTAAATTCTATCAGCTAAAACTTGCAGCCGGATCTGTAAGACTTTAGCAAACAATTTGCCTACAACATTCAGAAGGGAGATTCCTCTGTAATTGTTGCAGTCGCCTCTATCTCCTTTATTCTTGAATAGCGTGATGATCTTTGTGTCTCGCATCTCTTGTGGGACACACTCCTCCTGCCAGCACTGAAGAAGCAAATGGTGAAGCGGTTGTAATAATGCTGCTTTACCGCATTTGATGAGCTCAGGTGGAATTCCATCGTCACCAGGGGCCTTCCCATTCGCTAAGCGGTCGATTGCTCTATTGAGCTCATCAAGAGTAGGGGGAGTATCTAGATATTCAATAGTCGGCAACCGCTCGAAATTTTCAAATACATGTGGTGAAACCGTACTGTCCCTAGAGTAGAGGGAGGAGAAGTGCTCTACCCATCTTTCCATCTGCTGAGTTTTGTCCACAATCGGGTCACCAGATACAGACTTAATGGGAGCCATTTTATGTTTGTTTGGACCAATGGCTCTCTTGATCCCATCATACATGCCGTGGGAGCACTTGCTACATGGGCAACAGCTAGTTCTCCACTTTGAACTGCCGTGGCGTACGAATCTTATGCTACAGTGGAATTAAAGTGTGACATTGTTACCCAGTTTCCCACTGTTCCGTCTAGCGTACCAGATCGTACGTGGGAGATATACTATTCATAGCGAATACTGATTTTAAATCACGCAATCATGAAACTTTCATAGCACATAAATAACCATTAAATTTTTGATTAGATTTATGTAACGCCACCATACAACCCAATTATGTTGTTGGCATCCGTCGGTCGATGTACACCATGGATCTACATCACAATCGCATGAATTACATGTTTTGCAGATTTTTTGATGACTAAACTGTCCGATTCGGGAGGAACAATCTCTACCGCAGCGCTTACAGCGATAGTCAGACGTCCGTTGCATTGCATCAGTTGCACGCCGGCGGCGTTATATGCGTTCAGCAGCCAGAAGCTTTATCTGCTCCTCCCCGGCTTGCATACGACGCTTCACACAATGCCTACAAAATAAGCGGTCATGTGCAGGTTCGTCTTAGCTTGCGGTGTCAATGTCGAGAGCTTTCATATTTCTTTTGCAAACAACTTTGTACTGCAAGTGCGGTCTGCCCAATGATCGACTCCCTAATTGCAACTCACCATAGATTATTCGAAATAAGTCCATTTTCCAATCTATAAACATGTGAAATCCACCGCATGTGGTGCTGACGTTATAGGGTGAACATACTCTGTAGACCCGGTTTTCAAAGCTCTTTGGCGTTAGTCAGTCTGTCAATCCACGATATGTTTAAAATTTGACGGATGCTACGTAGAGAGAAAGCATTCAGCTTCCGTTCCTGTCTGGCTTGGGTGGGACAGGTTTCGCTGCCGTATAGTAAAGCATTCAGTACGCAGGCGCTGTATACCATGATCTTTGTCTTTACATTCAGCTTGCGGTAACCATGAACGCCAGATTTCACTCGAGAAAGGATAACAGCTGCTCTGCAATCCGCTAATGATTCTCCGTGTCTAGCGAGAGGTTATTCGCAATGGTTGAACCAAAATATGAAAAGAGGTGTACTGATTCAAGCTGAAAATTTCCCACAGTACAGATTGGTGGCGATAAAGTTTCTTGACCAAGGACTTCGGTCTTGCTCATGCTGGTTGTTAGACCAAAGTCGTTGCATGCCGACGAAAAACAGTCTATTATCGAATGTAGGTTTAATTGGGAGTGAACAATAAAGGTTGCATCTTCAGCAAACAATGGTTCACAGATTATCCCATCCTGTACTTTGGTTTCCAATGGTCAGGTTGAAAAGATTACCATCACTTCGCGTGTGTATGTGAATGCCTTCTGTTCTCGTCATAAAAGCATGCTTCAGAGGCAGATCAAAGAAAATGTCGATTGACGTCGGAGCAAGAACACACCCTTGTTTGACGCTTAGGCGAATTCCAAATGCTTTTGAACTGCAACTGTTAAATTGGACTGAGACTTCTCTGCCTGAGTGGAACCAAATAACGAGTCTGAGCATCCTTGGGGGGCAGCAAATCAGATCAAGCATTTTTAAAAGACCCTCCATGCTGTTTTAGTTCAATGCCTTATTTAAATCAAAATCACATCTTGAAATGGCAGAAGCTGTTCCCGACACTATTCTTAAAGTTTGCTCCGAGAAAAGATCATGTCAACGGTTTATCTTTCTTTGCGGAAGCCACAGTGAGATTCATAGTAAATACTATCAGCTGAAACTTGAAGCAGGATCTGTAAGAATTCAGCAAATAAGTTGCTCACAACATTCATAAGGGTGATCCCTCTGTAAATGTTGCATTCGCCTATGTCAGCCTGATTCTTAAATAGCGTGATGATCTTTGTGTTTCGTGTCTCTTGTGGGAAACCCCCATCAAGCCAGCACTGGAGTAGCAGATGGTGAAGAGGTTTTAATAATGCCCTCTACCGTCGTTGATGACCTCAGGTGTATTTCCGTCGTCATCAGGGGCCTTCCCATTCGCTGAGCGGTAGATTGCTTTATTGAGCACATCAAGAATAGGAGGGGTATCTAGATATTCAATGTTCAGCAACCGCTCGACATTCCCAAGTGCATGCGGTAGAACCGTACTATACCTAGAGTAGAGAGATGAAAAGTGCTCTACCCATTTCTCCATCTGGTGGGTTTCGCTGACAATCAGCTCATAAGATAAAGACTTAATGGGAGCCGTTTTAAGTTCGTTTGGGCCAATGGCTCTCTTGAACCCATCATACATACCGTGAAATTTTTCGGGATCCGCAGCTTCTTGGATATTGATGCTAACTCAAGTCCCATAAAAATTAATCGATTCAGAGATAAATCATCACTCCCAAGTTCAAATGTCGACTACTGCCGATTACACGGGACGTTTTAGTTGTGGCAACAGTTTACCTGTATGGAAAATGCTACTGTGATTAATTCGATATGATTCATGCTGCATTCAGTTTAATTTCATTTGTTAGTAACGAAATATTTAATAACATGTTAAACGAAAAAATAAATTGCTCTAAACTCTTGTACAAACCAAATATTATGATAGTCCGTTAGTTTATCCCATAAGCCTCTATGTATACAGGCACATTGAGGAGAATTTATAATATAATAAGCGTTGTTTGCTTTATGCTCCAAGATGTGAAATCACGATTTAAAATCACTCGATCAGCAAGACGTAAGTATAATAAACAGCGTATCTGTTTCCCTTGTATTCTCAATTATTATGCGTAGTCATTAATTTCATCATGGAAACCATATTCCACCTCACGCCTCTCGTAATCATCAGAGAGTGCAATCCACCGTTAGCATACATCAGAAATTAAGCGCAATTGAACTGGGGTTAGAATAATTCAGCTGCAATGCAAATCGATTTTTTTATAATATATTTGATCTATTCATTCATTGTAAGTTTTGATAAATACACCGTCACAAATCATTTTGTCAACAATCGCAAATAAGCAAACACTTCGAAATGATCCACTCATTGAGAATACCTGAATGAACATGGTATACATAATTATTTTCCAACATAAATATCAACCGTGTAATTAATTTTAGCAGATTTGCGTTTCTAGATGTTGGAATACGAAAGCGGTTTATGTGCCTTATGCAATATACCTCAACCTGTGGATGATTTAAATGTCAGCAAACGAATGGATACATGCATGCATTGATATGCCATACACAGGCAGAGATCTTACAACCAGGTGTGTGTATAGATTCCTAAGTTAATGAGCGTAAGATCATAATGCGCATTCGATTGAATAATCGAAAAATGGTTTTCAGGTTGCGCTTGTATCTCACTGTTGGATAAGGTTGGTATGACTTACCTTCTCAATAACATCAGCCCATAATCATATGGACAGTTTGTGAACCAATGTTCATCAATAAAAAAGTTAATTAGCATACAATTTTATCCATCTCACAAACAAATAAGTGTGTTATGCTTTGTGATCAGGACGCTCGAACAAGCGAATTAATCAATTAGGCACCATTTATATAAGTAATTTATCTTGTCTTTCTGAAAATTGTTTGAACAATTAATTCCCAGAATTGAACCGATTATTATTGTAGTACAGAACACAGTGCCTGATGTACCGCGTTTACCTAAGCACGTTATACAGGAAAAAAACGCATAATTTAATTGTGGGGATATGCAAGTTTTACTAGCAAAATATGGATGAAACTCGAGCCTATGACTTGCATTATGGACCGTCATGTACAGCATTGTGGATATTTCTATTAGAATGGCGCATATGAGGAATAATGACACACATAATCAGCAATGTATTTTCGACAATGCAATAAACCGAATTCGCATGTACGTTGTTTTAGCATGCGACTGACGGGCTTTGTAAATAACCATTTGAAGGTGGTTGTATGTTTTGTCAACAGCTTGTGGTTGTAGGAACCACAAGCAAGCTGTGTAAATCCATTCATGTAAATCCCTGACGAAATTACGTTATCAAATGAACTTTTTTGACATGGGATTCCGTTACTTCAGTATTTGTTGACTACATATATTAGTCAAATATTAAATCTGTATTTAACGTCATCTCCACAAGCTTTGAAAGATTGATGTGGCAACATGTATATGGAATTTATTGGCGAAATGCTTCAGGAATAATACAAATTGTTAAGATAAAATAATAATGTCTGATTTCACATTTTTTTCTGTGTGCGAAGCACTTGGTGTTCCCTATTAGAAAGTTGGGTAATTGATTTTTCACCTAGTGAATTGAAAGATAAAAATATATCAAGATTGAAAATATCACGTCTGCATGAATATGGTAAACGTATATGTGCAAATTAAACAGAAATTAATTGAATCGCTGCAGAGCGTATTGCTGAACTTAAGGTGCACCTGGACGCCATATTGAGGTCAAAAAATGATGTTTTTAACTTTAAGTTCAAGAATATTTATATATACACCTAAGGTGATTTGGTTGCACCTTGATATGAACCCGCAGTGCACATTTAGACGAGGCTTAATCATCAATCGCGTTCAGAACCGTAGCGTTTGAAACATCTAGATCGTCGGCCTTATCGCGTCTAAAATAAAACAACCATTCATCCACTGTGCCTTTTTTCCAACATTCTTGAGCACATTATTGTAGTGGTCAGTTTACTACAAATTAGTGAGCCCTACGTGATACACGAATTATTCGTGTACTACAATTGGTAAGCCCAATATCCACGCACAATTCGAGATTTTTTCTGGTACCTCTTTTCCCGATTTACATCGGCCTTATTTCAGGATAATTCGTTTCACCTCATTTAACACGTTTAACATTTTAGCGTCATATGCATGACATTACTATACTTGTTGATAAATCCACAAGTCGGGTTAGAACACAATCTACACGGCAGATAGTTCACGTTGTTTAGTGCATGTAAGACCCTCGTTCATAAATCAGCGGATCGTCTGGTAGGTGCTCTCCTAGAGAGACAATGCACCAGGATATTATCAGTCATTTTACGACTGACATAGGATATATCTTAGGTGCAACAGTTCCAATCTCTACAACCTGTGTGATAGACTGGCCACTCTCCCTCGACCTCAGCATAATCGCTGCAGTTCAAGCTACCGATGCCGGCATCGCACACCTCTAAGACGCCTAGTCTTTCATCACACATCTCCCCTTGCATAATGGCTTAAGCAATATCCTTCGCGACCTATCGCAAAGCGCTTCCCGACTACTTATCCTGCCTGCTTTTAGACGGCGATTAGTCACGCCTCACGCAATCTTTTCCATCCTGACATTCGTGCTTGCGTTACGTTCGAAGGACGAAGATCGCGTTTTTTTCAGACTGCGCGTTATGATGCTGACCTCAACGCGGGTATCTACGACAGAGTTAAGCTTAGTAGATGCATCGTAGACATACAAGAGGCGACTAGTGTGTTTGCCTGGAGCGGTCGTCGTCATAACTGACTTGCTACGTGGTTAATCGTCAAGGTAGATGTATGCGTTTTAAATAATGATAACGGAACCGATTCCCAAATCTAGTCAGAGATCTTAATTAAGACGTTTTGTGCAGTTCCATGATGGAAATGGTGTGCTGCAAGGATGACAGTTCCTGGCCAATTTGGCTTTCAACATTGCGAGGTTTCTTATTTCTGATATTTGACTAATGCTGGTTCTCTCGATGCGTTTGTGGATTTCATCTTCTAGTTCAGCAAATATGTCGAGACAAGCTATGTCGATTAACACAGAAAGGATAGCAGTTGTGTTGGAGGGTAGGCAAATTAACCAAATTTGTTGTAGGAAGAAATCGTCTAACTCTGTATTGCATCCGAGGGAATGCATGTGACGCAAAATCGGTGAAGGGGTTCTGTCGCCCAGTACTACACCAGCAAGGACTGCTGCTCATTTTGTCATACCTACATATATTCAGATCATGCTATTATGCGATGTAGGTTCTCGTTGAATACCTACGATTAAATGCTTTCGAATGAAAAACGGATTGTGGTTGAAATATTGTTTCAGCCTGTAGTTCATTACATTTATATGACCAGCTTGAGTAACTTACTACCAGTTGCCCCGTTTGTAACTGCCAATGATGGGTGTAACAAATAAGCTGAGATTATGCGAGCCGCCGCATAAACTGAACAATCAACATCAAAGTCCTAATGGACTTTACGACGCTCGATAGAAAGCCTTCATCAGTGATGTCAATTAGCACACGTTTCTGAGCATGATACAGAGTGTTGGCGCGTCAGAAATAAAATTAAACGAAGCTTACGAATAGACGGATAAATGTGGTGGTTAAATATGGTCGAGCGAATGAAAAAAGGGCGAATAATGCGGGTAAAGTGCAGAAACACATTCAACTCAATCAATCGACCGGGCCTACAAAAAAGTGAGTGAGACTTTAGCTGAAATACACGGTACTCTTATCACTATTAAGAATAGCTGCCTCTCACGCCGGGCCGAAAAATTTGAAGAACAGTTCAGTTAGGCGCCTGCAGCGGAGTAACTCCCTCCTTTGAAGCAGTGTGATCATTGATATGTTAGCGTAGATCCCCCTGATGATTTAGAAATTAAAAAAAATGCACTGAATCCATGAAACGATTCAAAGCTGCTGGGCCCGATGAAAAACCACCCGCATTATTTAATGAATGTGGTCGGGTGATAATCAGCAGATCGGGCAATCTTATTCGTTAAGTGTAGTTATCAGAATCCGTCTCTCTGAGTAAGGGCGAATAGGTTATCATAGTTATATTTAAAAAAAGCTTTGCGACGCTCATGTTCTAATCACCGTGGAATAAGTCTTACTCCCATCATTACAGGATTATTAGGGTCCATATGCGTTTGAATATTATCATCAAACAGGGAATCACAGATCCAAAAGCAACAAGCTGGCTTCCTTACTGGCGGAGGCTGTGTCGATCACATGTTCACTTTTCGACGAATCTTAGAACTGCGGCACACCTATCGACAGCCAATAATACCCAACATTTTAGACTTCGAATGAGCATTTGATTCCGTCGATCTTGTTAAACTCCTTGCTGTGCAAAGGCGTTCCACTAAAGTATGTCAACATACTACGTGCACTACATACTCATACATCCGGAGGAGTTAGGGTTCACAACGAACTCCCAAAATCCACAAGACTTGTGTCGTCAGACAAGGTTGTCCGATTTCTTCATTTCTGGTCACTTCTGTAGTTGATGCTAACATGAAATTATGCAGCGACGGTGCCCCAGCGTTCAGGGTCCACATAATGCCAGGCGGCAAGCTTCTCTAGTTGGCCTATACTGATGTTACTATTCTGCTCTTCGATTTGTAATCAGATGCACAGGCGACAATGAACAAGGTATTTAGTAATATGACCGCATTTAGAATGCGTTTTGCACTATTTAAGTGCAGTGTTCTGACGCAGGACATCGACTTATCAAACAGCACTCAATTACTTGAAATTCAGGCTCTTCAAATTGTACATCGCTCGGCGTATCTCGATAGTTTTATCAATAATTAGGCTTAGCTAGTTAACGAGGTCTCGCCACGCATTTCTGGAACGACCGTAGCAATACGTACCCTAGGTCACCTCTATTGTCAGAAAGGACTGTCTCTGATACTTAAGGGTAGAGTCTATGAAGCGACAGTTCATTTTGTGTTACTGTTTGGCTGAGGAAGGTATACCTTACGTAAATAGCACATCTAGCATCCACAAGTGTTTGACAACTGATGTCTCCGTAACCTTCTATGAGTTGGCTGTTGAAATCGCATACCCAGCGACACTTTGAGGAATAAGTTGTTCAGTAGTAATGTTGATATAGAGGAGCAATTCAACGTGCATAGATTACGCTGGTTGTGTCCAGTCTTAATGATGCCGGATAGCCGAATTCTGAACAAGATTATTTTTAAGACGCCACAACCTGATTGGCGTGAATCTCTAAGTGGCCAATCCGTCACATGGCAAAAGCATTTAAATACTTTAATAAAAAACCTTCCAAAGTCGACACAGCGTGTCTTCCAAGCTAGTATATTCGCGATCAAATGTCGCAACGGATAGTTACGCCTCAGGATATGCCCCGAAACGGTGTGGAATGAGGTCTCACACTAAGAACGCCTGGTGTGTTAGGAACTTGTTGAACATCTCGAGAACCACCAGCTAATTAATTTTCACACAACACGGATTTATGAAATCATATTCATGCTCGTCTAACTTGCTGACGACTCTTAATGACTGAAGGCAAGCAATAGACCAAGACGGTTCCGTTCATGCCGGTTACTTGGATATATCTGAAGCATTCGACAGAGTGCATCACTCCTTGCTGCTTTAGAAGCTGCAGAATGTTGGCGTCATTGGAAACTTATTAACATGGTTCACAAGTAACCTGTTTGGACGGAAAGTAAAAGTAAGAATAGATGGTGAAACTTCTCGAACAATTGAAGCCACGAGCGGAGTCCCTCAGGGTTCGGTTCTCGGTTCGATACTGTTTCTTAAATTTATAGACGATCTACCGAACTAACTAGCATGCAAGCTTGTTTTATTCGCAAATGATGTAAAAATCTGGACGAAGGTCAACTCTATCGAATACTTTCAAGTTCTGCAAGGAAATTGAATAAGCTTCACCAGTGGTCAATACAGAACAAACTGCCATTCAATATTCGCAAGTGCAAAATGTTGCAAGTCAGGAAACCCTTCCTCTCCCAATATACACTTGGCCGCCACTCGCTTGATTGGAGTAAATCACAAAAATATTTTGGAATCTTGGTGTCTGGCACTTTGAAGAACAGCCTACAGTGCAAAGCCGTCTACAAGCGTGCGTGCAGCTTGCAAGGTTTACTAAATCGCATTTTCGGACGTTTCCTACCATACTCACTCGCTAAATTTCTAAACACTAACATACATCGTGTCGTTGATTTCACTGTACAATCTTGGAAGCCATATTGGAAAAAAACATTTCGCTCTGCGAACGAATTTATCACAAGGCAACCAAATTGGTTACCGGATTGAATAACCACCATTTGAGCAGCGACTGACCAGACTTGGACTGTGCACCCTCCATCGCAGACGTATCCTACACGACTTACACTGACATAGCGAATTATCCTCGCGAAATCCCACCCTCTCAAAAAACTCTTCAAGTTTCGTTTCCTTGTCCCCACACGCAGCCACACTGTGACCCTTCAAATCACACACTCACGATTGAATCACCGTCGTTACATCTCCACTGTTCGTTTATGATTCCTGTGCAATAGCTTGCCGACAGATATTGTTACCTTAGCGAACGAGCACATCTTTTAACAAAGGTTACGAAACCTTATGTTGAGAACTACTGCGTTGGCCCCTACCTATTGATGTCTGTATTATTTTAACGAACGGAACTACCGTATATCCAAAGATTTTTCCCCACAGTCTGTGTTTCCACTGAGGAATATTTTTGCTGCACCTATGAAGGACATGGATATGAGCTAGGATTATAGATCTTTCTAATTTTGTTATACGTATATCCTATGGTACTGTACAGCAATTTGCTTTTTTAGCCATAAATCTTGAATCTTGAAACTTGAAACTTGAATGTTCTTGGAGTGCTTGCTCAACCTTGTATGTTTTCAAGCGGAGGGACGAAAAAAGCTTTTTATGATGCATGGCAGTAAAAATCGCAAGTGAGCTGACATGCTGATGCCTCTCTACTCGTTTACGAAACTTGTTTGAATGCATGCTCTACCCGATTTTTTTTGCTTACTCTTATATATAATCCGTAGCTATTTAAGTACCAGCCTACCCCATTTTTTACGATTCGAAATTTTCCATGGTTTTCTGACAGTTAAACTTTCGATACGCGCTACCGGTATGATGCTTTCTTTAAAGATGATATATTAAGTTCGTTTGGACCAAGAGTTTTTCTTGATCCCATCATAAAAACTCGACAATTCAAAGTATCCGCCCTAGCGAATATTTTAAATTAAGAGCTTTTAGTTGAAGCCTTCCCGTCCGTGACAATTGTGAAACCAGTGGAAAAGTAATAAACAAATCCAAACATGCAATTCATTGGCAGTGCCATCATTTCCTTGATCAAAACGTAAACAAAATTTAACCAATTGGTTTATCGTTTCCTCAGTGCACTGTAATCACCACAATGTGAAGTTTTGCGGTAATCCGCTGGAAAAAGGTGAGGTTATATTAGACACGCCTTGAACCAGAGGGTAACTGGTCAGCAAATTGAAACACGAAATACTTTTTTTCGTGAAACTAACGTAGATCCTTCTCAGCAGTGACAAGCATTGACTGGAATTTTCGTATACAACAGAACACTGCCCCGAAAACTTAAAGTAACTGCTAATTAACAAAGTGTGAAATTATATCACTACTACGATATACTTTGAATTAAACGTATAAAAACTTGAGTGATATATCATTTTCCACAACAAATGTGCATTCAATTGATAAATAGATCGCAGGTGACAGGCTCATCTGATTATGACAAACTGTGTTCAAAGTGACGAGATTTTCGACTTACTTTCTCTACTTACGAAACCCAGGTCCCCTGGAAGCAGAACAAATGTGGAATTGCCTACAAATCAAAGACTTAGCGTGGAAAGAACAGTTATAGATTTTTCAGAACAAAATTAATGAAAAAATGTGTGCAAAGTGAAAATGTTGAGGTCACAGTCATTTCAAGCAGAATGGAATTTTTTAAAATACTGTCACTCTTCCCGCCCAATCATTCTGAAACGATCTTCGATAAGGTATCGCTTTAATGTTAGCATAACCAATTTTGTTTGTCTTCTCATTCGATTCAAATCTTTGTTGAACATTCTCACACCTCTTTGTATGCGCCTTGAGTAGTTGACTTTCTTCTTCTTCTTGCTTTTCTCGGAGTGTTCAGTTGCGGGTTGTTTATTCGTAAACTTCGAATGTAAATCCAACCAGTCGGGGTGAACTTCTGTGTCTGCATTGATCGATGAAGTTCGATTTGTGAATCAAAATCTCGCAAACTAAATCAACAAGAATGAACCATTTCGGCTACACAAGGCATGTGGTCCAAAACAAAAACACACATTGGGACATGGTTTATAGATTTTTAACTACTAATATAACTAGAATCATCACTTAGAGATGCCTCTCTTCTATACCTGCTAAAATGTGCTCAATGCTACAATCTACAGATCAGTGTCACCATATATGTTTGTGGAAAGCAAATTGAAACAAGTGAACTAACCATCATTCAAACCAGAAAAATGTTCGGTAAGCAAGAGTTTCCATAAGTTAAGACAACAGCGTCGCCAGGGAAATGAATATAATCATGAAAAACGCAGATATACGTGTAATGTTTGAAAAGAGGCATAGTGCACATATTATGTTATGTTTTGACATCTAGACAATTTAAGTTTTAACTAGGAAGTGCATGTACGAGATCTAGTGCAGAAACTGTTCCGGCGTTTACATTTGTAAAACGTCTAGAGAACACTTTGATATTATAAAGGAATACAGTAAATGATTCGGAAAGCAACCGGGCAATTCTTGTAAATTTCAAGCACAAACTCGTGATTATGTCGAAAGCTGAACACATATACAATCCATGTATATTACCTCGATAAATCGGAAACATTCGACCGATTGAACCACAGAATTCTCTTGCAGAAGCTAGGTAGTTCTGATATTATTGGCAAACAATTATCCTTATCGCCATGGCTTAAAACTAATTTGCGAGCATGCAAAAAATATAACATGGAGTTACAAAACTTCTCGCCGGAATCTGCGGAAACAATACAATGAGCAGATCGAACACCCGAATTCATTAGATTACCACGTCGTGATATCCGCGGGATTCGCCACGGTGTCTCACCGAAGTACGTGATACTGATGAATAAGCTGTACTGCAACACCACCGGCAAAGTCAAAACCTAAGGTGATTTATCCAAACAGTTAGCCATTTGCAGCGGGGTTCGTCAAGAATGTCAGAATCTGTCGAGGTTTTCGCTCCCAAACTCGATGAGTTGATAACGAACCGCGCGGTATGTGACTGTACCTAATAATTACTATAAGATTTTACATATATATTCTATATAACTTGTCATTTTATGGTTAGTATTAAGCTTTCTGCTTTTTCAACCATAACATTTTCTGAGTTTCAAAATTCTGAGTTCTGTCCGATTTCCCCATTCCTATTCAACTTTGCGATTGACGATGTCATGCAGGCGGCAACAGCCAAGGTACCGAATTGTGGGATCGACATTGTTCCCGGTCGAGGAGTTAGGGATTTTGACTATGCTGACGACATTGCTCTCCTCGAAGAGGATGTTTGCGCCATACGAAGTGCTTTATATCCAATTGTTGTTTAGTTGTCGCTGTATAAATTACATTTATCTCCGTCAAACTTCAAAATATTCCGAAAAGATTGAACAGACTTAACACTTGATTTAACGATGGAAGACAATAAACTGGAGGTGACTTACAGATTCACCTACCTAGGGAGCTGCATCACCACTACGGACGATATCGAAGCTGAAACCACTGCACGGATTGAGAGAGCACGCCATGTTTTTGCTGTGCTATGACATCTGTGGCACCGACGCAAAGTTGGGTTACGCTTAAAGGGCAGTTTGTACCAGGCCACACTACGAGCAATTCCACTATATGGCTGCGAGACGTGGACGCTGCGACAATCCGATAGTCAATGATTATAGACGTTTGATCATCGCTGCCTTTGGAGTATAGCTCGTTAAAGCTGGCAACAGAAAGTCAAAAATGATGACGTCAGAAGGGCAGTGCTTATAGATCGCTATGGGTCAGCTGAGATGGCTGCGGCACGTTCTCCGTATGGATGAGGGACGCCATCGTGACCTAGCACTTATTGCTCTTGCTGGACCTGTTTGAGGACGTTGCGGAATACCCTCAAGCGTCTAACATCCCCGCTACCATCGTGGAAACATCGCGCTTACCCGGTTGGAGTCCATGGGACCGTGAAGATAAGTGGCTGATAACAATCAGTCAGATGGCAAATGAAAGAAACCAGTTGCGAGAATTCGGCCATGCTTGTGTTCCCGTTTATCAGTGACCCTCCCTTATTCCAAAAAAATACAAAAAAATGAAAAACGTATTGTGCAAACAGCCAAACAAAAATCCCCATTTTTTTCTTTTTTCTTTCTTCTATCATGTAACTTCTTCATGGTACACTTGTAGGCACGTCGCCTGTAAAGACTTGTGTGATTATAAATAAATGATAAAAGATCATGCAGTGCATCTCGATTACTTCTGAGTTATGAAGCGGGATGTAAAATCATACAGGAAATGTCTTTATCGCGGGTGTTACAATAATAAAAGTCGGGAAAATGCGATCAAAACTGAGTTTGGTGGTCATAACGTGAAATCTCGTTCTGCAGCTAATGTGGATTATAGCAAGCGGTTGAATTTTTCAGCGGCCGTTAATCACAACTGCATACTCTATGAAAAAATGAGCGATTACATCGCATGATGGATAGCTTTATCATATCATCTTGATGACACTTATCTATCCAAAATAACATGTGATTTTACGGTAATTACAATTGCACTCAAATATTAGGAATACACGATCGGTCATGAAGATTAAACAATCGTTTACCCCTTTAATATTCATAAACCTAAAGTCAAATATCTGAAATGAGTTTTATGACTGAACTCATATAATCCGTTGTTGAATATTTATAGCATGAAACCTTTTTTATACTACTTACAAACGCTTAGTAACATCAACTTTATAAAACCTGCTACATAATCAAGTTTTCTATTGATAGATAGAGAATGCCAAGTTTTAATTAATGTTAGTAACGATAGTACGTTTTTGACACCGATTATTCTCATATAAATATAATACTGTACCACGTAGTTAAAATTAATGTCGACTCACCACAACAGATCAATAGATACATTTGCAATTCTACTCCAAATCACATTTCCACACGCGACCGGTTTAACGTCAAATGACAATGCTGTTAATTAAACGGATCAATCATGATGAATACAGTACTAGTTATCAGGATCTGAAATAAGCAAAACTTTAACAACAATGTGATTACAATTCTCGTCTTCATGCATTTCTGTCACAGACACCCCATGACCTGTTCAATTCTGTTTTTCCCCATCAGGTAGATTCTGTAGGATAAGGATCAGCTTGAGCCTGAAACAGTAGATGAAGGGTAAACAAGGCTTACCTCCACAAGGGGTATACCTCTCTCTCAAGTTTTATTATTATTGCATTTATTATGCGCGCGTAGTATAATATAGTTTTATCTCAACTATCAGTTTGCGCTAAAGTCAATTGCTGGGTCACAGATTGTGATGGATTATTTTCCTTTTCCTTTGACCGTCCATATTTGTTCTGCAAATAGCAGAACACAACGAAAATTGCTTTTATGTAAAAAGTTCAAAACACAGATTAATATTAAAGCATTGAATTTGTTAGGTGACAAAGCGAAAAAAGCCGCAATGCCCAGCTACGTGTTGTTCGCGAAATATCAATCCTAGCACAGCCTTTAGCGTGATTCAACAAGTTTCATTCCTTAATCCCAAGAATAAAGAACCGAGGGAAGAGCATACCATTCTTCACGATTTTTTTGGCCTCTTTCGATCGATGTCAACCATGGATGTACGTCAAATTCGAGTTCGGTTTTTATTCGCCGCAGCATTTTAAATGTCTAAATATCCGATTCGGGAGGAACTTACTCTACCACATCACTGAGGGCGATAGACACTACTTAGACAAACGTTGTCAAACGCAAGTTCGTTTCGACGCGCTAAGTTAATTTTGAGAGCATTACATCTTTAAAAAACGTCTTTTTACATAATGTGCTCAATGTTAAAATTCTTGAATTTAACTTTTATAAAATTGGGAATACGAGCATTTTACATTTTGTAGATATCACCGAGACAGCTACCGTATCAAGGTTAACTTGTTGTTTATACCAGCGTTTAAAGGCACCATAACAATCGTCATCTTTCCCATCAAAGATATATTCAATATACGGCGGATGCTTTGCAAAACAATTTCACTCAGCTTTGAAAAGTAATACTTATACAAACAGTGCCTTACAAGGGTTTTTCACCGTAAGGACACACTGCTGTTTCTGCTAAATTCTAGTTTTTTTATTCTATCCATGTCTTTGTTACTTGGAACGGTTTACCTCACACTCACCCAACTTGCATGTGCTTGAATCTAAGTTGGACAAGATTTTATGCAATCATACGTTTCTCGAATCGCAATAAACTGAGTGATCTAATTTATCAGGGTGTTTATGCTATATCCACACTTAGTTCATTGTCATCATATGGAAGTTGTTTTAAACAAGAAATACCTTGAGTTACCTCAAAACTCTTTCTACGCATAAATCAAATTCTACCGTGATCGATTTCATCGAACGCACTGCGAAGGATGTTTTGTGTGTTTGAGTGAAATCAGCCAAAATGGAGGCTAATCACGACTAAAATTGCCGTCATACATAGTTCGAATATCAATAAATGTGTTTCAAAATGTATCATAAGTGGGATGAGAAAAGAGCCAAATAATAGTAAACATGAAAGCATACAAAAATGGCCAGCATCCAATGTGCTCACATCACATGTATTTGAACAAAACATACCGTTGAATTACATGCTTCCTGTATCCGATAAATTCTTCAAACTGTCGAATAGTAGTAAACAATTAAATTATCTTTCATAAATATTTCAATATATATGTTTACATCGATCAAACGAACAACAGAGTGCTTTCACAATCTAGTTTCCAAGGCCTGTTTACCTTACTACGACAGCGTCGCCTACGCTGTCTGGGATATGTGTACTGAATGAAAAATGGCGTCATTACAAATGTGTCCACTAGGACGAGTGGAAATCACGAAGTTGAACTTTGGGAAAAATTCGTTTGCAGGTGTGATATGGAAGCTCTCCAAATAGATGCTACGAGTCCAGAAACCCTTGTTCTTGACCACTTGATTAGAGGCGCGTCACGTCCAAGCTGAGGAAAACCATATACAGATGTTGACTGCTGATGGGCAATCTCGTGGCAATCGTGTATATGACGTAAACCGACCTACTGCTGCATACTGCTCTGAGTGCTGTGGGAAAGATTGTCACTGTCGAATGGGACTGCTCAGTCATTCTAAAAGCTGCGGAGTGTGAAATCATCGAGGGCTGGTCAGGTAAATCTACCTTGTATGTCGATCGATGGCTGCCAACAATAAATATATTGACTTGGCCAACATTTGTATTACCCTTCTACAGAGGAGATCAGTGGTATCAAGAATCCATGTCGCGCTTTACGAGGTAATATCTGACTGCCAATTTCATATAAGTACCGACAAGGTCAAAAGCTGTCCTCCCACAATAGAAATCAGTTTAAAACACCAGACGAATGTTTCGAAGCTTTCTATACTGTTTTCTAATGCATTTTTGTTTTTCAAATGTTCACATCTCACTCATCAAGCCAATCACGTGTGGTGGTCTTTTCGATTTCCTATACTATTTTCTACACTTTTTCCCATCTGCTGAGTTTTGTTCACAAGCGGGTCCTTATATAAAGAATTAATGGGAGCCGTTTTGAGTTTGTTTGGACCAAAGGCTCTCTTGATCCCAACTTACATGCCGTGGAAATTTCCAGTATTTACAGGTATTCTGTAAGGTAGTCATTTGCACTTCGCCTCGCAGTCTTATGGACCTTATTTCTAGCTGCTCTTAAACGTTTTTAGTTTTTATCTGTTGGCATACCTCGGAATCACATGAATGATCACTGTTTCTCATCATAAACAACAGTCATCGCAGAAGTTTTGCTTCCTACCAGTCGCTCGTTCGAGCTTTTTTCGGCCCAATTCAAGTGGGGTTGTCTTGCTGAACTCAGATGTGAAGGCTTTTGCAAATCGCGCAAATAGTTTATGTGTGCACATGCGGTTGACGTAAATCTTAGGTTTACGGGAACATTTGGTGCTGTTAAATTTCGTGTCGGAAAGCTTCAGTTTTGCAAAGAATATTCAATGATCAGTTTAACAGTCTGCGCGTTGATATGATGAGGTTTGAAGTACGCTTTCTATAATAGTGTGCCTAACAAGAAAACGATCAACATGGTGTCGGGCTTAGAACGACGATGTTCCGTAGACACCTCATGCTGTGGATTTGATTGAAAGTTAGTGTTACTGACCATAAAAAATAAACTGTGTGCATGAATCTAGAAGGTGTTGTCCAAAAGCATACGCGCGATATTATTATGACCAATATAATTTTGTCTATCAAAAGAAATCCACCATAACACTTTTTGAATTTTGTCGTAAAAGCGACATTTGAACATATCATAACTCTTCACGTCCCAATTTCCCTTATTATTTATCAGCATTATTTTCTACCGTATATACTACAATTCATTGGATTACCTTAGTACAATATGTGGTTGACTCAACTTTTCTTGCGATTTTCATAGCAAAATTACACGTGCACATGTAAAAGAACATTATTGGTCATCCACACATTCTTATATACTGTGTACATGATATTAATTTTTAATTTTATCTAGTGCTTTAAACGACATAATGATTTCCAAATCTGATGGATGGATTCTCATTTTAATTTATTTTTTTAATTCGTAAGCTATATGAGAAATATCTAAAATGAATACGTTAGCTGTCATTACATATCTAGCATGACGTGGTGCTACCTGAAACGGAAACGGATGACTCAAAATCAATAAACGGAGCAGATAGAAGTGATAACGGTTGATGACCAACGTCACCAATTTCCATGTTGATATGGGTGTTGTTGTTGGCCTCCATCGGTCGATATCGATTATCTATGTACATTACAACCGCGTGCGTTTCCAGGTTCTACAGCATTTCAAATAACGAGATAGTCCGATTCGGGATGAACAATCTTTCTCGCAGCGCTTACAACGAAAGGCAGAACATTTTCGTTGTGCGTCAGTTGGACGCCGGTGTCGTGATCGGCGTTGAACGAAGAAGAGCTGTAGCTGATTATACTCATCTTGCAGAAGACGCTTTAAAAATGCCTCCAAAGTGATGATTCTATAACAAGTTCTTCTCAACTCGCGAGGTCCAGTATGAGAGCATATATCTCTCTTTTTCAAACGTATTTGTACCGCAATTGTGGTGTGCATAAAAGTCGTGTTCTTAACTTCAACTCACCATACAGTCGGTATTGCGGAATAAGATCATTTTTTATATGTAGACACGACCGTGCCACCGCAGGCGGTGCTGTCGCAGTTAGGTGAACATACATGTACATCAGTTTTTGGAAGAACGACAGTATTTGTCACACTCTCCATCCAAGATATGTTCAAGATACGACGGATGCTTCCTAGATGGAATGCATTCACCTTCAGTTCGTGCCTAACGAAAATGCAAAGATCACCTGAATATAATTGGTTCCAGTATACCTGACATATCGGGTGGCACCAATTGGACATTTCGACCAAAAATAAATTTTGTCCATGATCGAAATGACGATCGTGGACACAATGGAAGCGGCTGATTTCAATAACGAATTTCATTTGTTACATTATTCAATCTTCAAATTAATCTGTGTTTTGGGTACAAACGTTTCTAGTGATTTTTACTCATCTGAATTTGCCAACGCTGTTTATGCATTCGTTCAAAAAATTTAGATAATTAGGCTCATTGAACATTCATTTGGTCAGTTGTTAATACATTAAACATATCTGCAGATCTCTCCAATTTTGTATGTAGATTCTTTTCAAATAATCATGTGATACAAATAATTGATAACCCAACTATTCCATGCTAATATTCATACATTCAAAAACTACGGAGCTCAACAATACGAGGCCAATTTCACTCATTCGGTATCAGACGAGACAAGATTTGTGAACAAAACAACAACAGGTTTAGTTTTTTTTTCCTTTGCATCTCGTGACCTTAACCTTTTACGCTGCTAAATCCCCAACATTATTCAAACAAGCACACTGGGCAGCACATTCAAAGTTTCATTTAATGAAGTACATTGATTATAATTTCATCATATCCGTTAGCGTTTTAATGTGGGCAATCACATAATGGAAACAATGAGATTGCATTAGAGCGGCAGAAGAGAATTAGAAAAATATTGAGTAATAAAGTTTGATGTGGTTGAAATTTCGAATAGATTCGTGAGCAGAGTTAATCTTATTGCCATTCAACCTTAATGTTAAACTTTTGCCACCTGCCAGAAATGAGTTTTTTTTTAAATCAAATGTCAGGAAATCAATTTATATGTAGACGACATGTTTTCGGGGTTCGATTTTTTTTACTTGAAACAATCTGCCCGATTGTGTTCTAAACTGACCAAATCAGCGGATGTTCTATGGAACTCTTGATGCCTTCTTGACCAACATACCGTGCAAAACAATGCAATTCAGTTCAATTCAATGTTGTAAAGGCATATATATATATATAGTGTATGGGAAGTACAAATAATATACATATTATAAACTACATTTTGTGTATTTAGTGCCAAATCTGTTTTGAATCGGTTGGATGGCACATGTAATTCCATGGGGTCAAGGAGTATAGTTTACTTCGGCGTATGGGTTAAAATGTCAAAGATGTAATGATGTAGAATATATTAGTTCAATGTTTGGATGGGTCAACAAGAATTTGTCCAAATTGGATTTGAATAAATGCAAGTTTGTTAAATGTGCAACATTACAAGTTAGTAAAATCCAGTTGAAACATACACTGTTAGTTCAGGCTCTAACCAGAAATAAGTACAGTGTACTCATGACATCAAGTGGTTCAGGGTGGCAGTCGTGTGAATAGTTTATTCAGGAGATGGTTTATCTAAGCAATATATTTACCATGAGAATCAAATCACCGCTAAGACGGTGGTGGCGAGTGTCGAAGAGATTGAGACTCGCAATACAATCTCACATGGCTTGTTATTTATATGTTGTACGAGCCTAGTGGTTCAATAATATATTCATCTGCACGAGGCTAATATCATTCTGAAGCCAAGGTGACCAAAGCTAAACAGTTATCCTCATGGTTCGCATCAAGTACTTAATATGGTCAGTTTTTCTACTTGAACCGGTTGCGAGCTCAAACTAAGAGACGGGAGGTCCTAATCCGTGACCTGCTATTTGCCGATGATGCAGCCTTCATTGATCACCCAAATTACACATTCAGTCTCAAATGGACTGTTTTTTGTCGTTCTGCAAATAGTTTGGGCAAACAATCAGCATCATCAAGACCAAAGTCCCTGATCATTGGATTGTAGCCACTAGAATCATCATTTTTGGAAACAGTAAGCTGACACAGGTACAACTTATAACATATCCTGTTTCAACCATTGTGTATAACCTCTCGCTAGCCAGGAAGATTGATGAGTGGATTGGCAATGCAGCGGTTATTCTCTCCCGACTGCCCTCTCGTGTCGAGAGTAACCGCAATTCCGTGTATTGACAAAAATGACGGTACACGACGCGTGCGTACTTAACTCTTCACTGTAGGGCGCGAAAACCTGGAACACACGAGCAAAACACAAACACGAGCTAAATGCTTTCCATCAACGAAGCATCCAACCTATGTTGAACATATCGTCGTTGAAAAATTGACAATTACAGAAGTGATTTCGAAAGATGATCTACAGAGCATGTTCACCGTACTACTACTACTACTACCGCCGACAGCGTTTGCTGGGCAATGTCTAAAGAATAGAAAATGCTCGTATTTTGAATGATATACTGTAATTTGTCCACACTATCTATAAAAAGACGTTTGCATAAGAGATATGAAGAGCTCTCGCCATTGACTCGATAATTAAGAATCACTTGACCTCTTGACTGCTCATATTAGAGGCATTGTATAAATCGTCGTCTGCAAGCTGGAGAGAAGCAGGTATCAAACTTGGCTGTTGGACGCAGATTACGCTGCTGGCTGCCCAATGTTGCCAGCCCTGCAGGAGAGATTGTACATATTCTATCGGACTGGTTAATCATTGTAAAAGCTCTAGGACATGAAAATTCATTCCATATTGGTGTACATCCTAGGTCGACATCGACCGGAGGAAACCAATAACAACTAATACTACTTTCCACTATTGCATACTGATTTATCAGATGACGACTACATTACAGAATCCGTTTGTACTGGTTTACTTTGTGTACGCCTCTCACCTACTTTTTGAACATCTCATTAACCAAACAGTAAGATTGGGTTCAGTGAGAATGTTAATCAGATTCACACAGCCAACCTTTAGATGACCGATTCACAAAGTAGAGCACGTCTGTCGATTAAATCAATAAAAAGCACCCTGAACATACACAACAAAACAGTTTTAATTGTTTGCCCTCATCAATTTAAAAACGGCAACATTTAGTACCGTTAGCCTCAACATATCGGTATCAAAAAATTTACACATGAATGTCACTGTAATTATGAATTTAAAATCCATGGAGCTTCAGAAGTTTCATGAAAAGAATCAATTTTATAGTTGTTGAAATTTCAACTCTAGATTAATTATTTTAAGTATGTTTCAAACAAACCATCAGCGGGGCATCTTGCATAACAGAAGAAAAGGAAATGAGTTTTACTTGAAATAACGTACTTCACATTTTGTGAGTATATCATGAATCTTAGTTGATTAATGAAGGTAGATATAGAGGAATACAGACATTTTGGATTTGCGGATTGCATTTAACAAATTTCACGTGTGTTATATGATCACTCACCTTGTGATGAATATTATAACCTCTCGAAAGCAGAAATAGTTTATTTTTTCAAAAGAGGTTTTGTAAAGTTAACACTAACAATAATCCTTTGAAAAATATTTACAACAAAACGGTAAAATTAACGTGGTCAAGACTACCTGCAAAATGCGTTCAATGAAAGTTGATTTGCAGGAATTGACGTCGCTTAATTGCCTTAGTGCCGCACAGAACGCCACCCTTTGTGTCATGAAATGACCGGTCAGTACGAAATCGATTGACAAATCAGGTAAGGTGAGAAGCTAAGGCGAGACACGTTTAAGTCTTTTGGTGAGCAGCCTATAAACGACAAACCCATAATGTTGTTCATTGTCCTAGGTTGGTAAAAATAGCTTCAGACTAATTAGCAAAATCTTGTGTGGTGGGATTCGTGGGTACATTGAACATGTTAAACTCAGGAATGATTCGGGACGGTGAAGAAAGCTGAGTTATTGTGAAATTGAGTGACATTGTCCTATGAAGCTAATACGATCTGAATGCGCAAGAATTGGAACAGTGGAAATACTAGGAACAAAATTGAAATAGCAGGCCACCGTGGAATAAATTTGGTCTGAACCGCACTTCTACATACACACGAGGTAATGGGTTTAATCCATCAAATTGAGCAAAGAACATGACGTATCGTGCATCTCCATCACATAAATAAATTCTCTATCACTGGTTTCTGGATTGTTCGCGCTCAGCATTTGTTCATATTAGGATGAGGATCAACAGAACTTGGAAAATGAAGAATTTAGAAACAGTTTAAAATTGATTGCCACTGTGTGGTGATGTTATTATTGATAGATATATGTCTCCGGTCTACATAATGATGTTGATACGTGTGTCTTGGAACGTATATGCATGCATTTCCATCAGGCACACTATGATCGGTTTTCTGCTGGTTGCGCTCATCACGTGGGCAGAATACGCTTAGGATCCACATTCTGATAGCACAAAACAGTTGAGTATAGCTGCAGTAAATTTGAGCGATTCATCATAAGCTAGAATTTACGTTAAATTACCGTATTTAGTACGAAACGTTTAATATGATTCACAAGTATATGATTGAGATAAAACGATCAATTATGAACGGTGTATTTTATATGTACATTGAAATGTCAACTAAAAGACACGTAGTAATTAACGTTCAAATTTTGGTAGTAAATTTAATTTTTGACCGGATTCCTTTGACTTTCTAATGATTAGCGTTGGCACTGTAATCGAATATAATTTGCTTTTATGAGTTATTGCATATACATAATAATAAGCGCACTTTTAAATGATCTGAAGATGCCAGTTCGATATTATAATAGAATCAATTCGATAGTAGTTAATATAATAGTAGTATAAATTTTAAACCGCAGAAGCTGCTTAGATAATAACTAAAATTGTGAATAAGCTGTCATTTTATGAATTGTGGTTGCTACATTTTTCAAAGCGTGCAAATTTCATATTCAGTCCGTCAGTACAAAGGAATTTCACGTTTAAAATTACCAATCACATGGATTTAGTTATGATGTACACAATACACGGTTTCTTTAAAAAGACCGGCGATATGTAACGTAAATGATTCGTTTCGGTATATTCGATTACGTCTCTTTACCAACATGAAAATGCTGTGTTAATTTAAATTCCTCCTTATCCATTTCTTAGGAAGAAAAACGAATTCTAACCACATTTAGGCATCTAAAAAGGAGAGGAAGAAGAATGACTTTATTTGTGTTCACGAATTTTCAGCGATAGATTAATTTCTCCACATAATAACAATACAAACATATGTAAAGAGTGCGCACAATGGAATAATACATAGGCCAATGAAGTGTCAGGTTACCTCGGGCTAGACAAATGTGACGGAAATAAAAAACGAATTAAAAAGCAGGACATCTCAGCGTGAATTAAAAATAGCTGAGCGTTTCTCCAACTTCATAGCATCAATAATTTAGGGTCGTTATATAATGCAAATAAAATATAATATATGAAGTGCCACACAATAAAGTAATACTTGGGCTAAAAAAGTGTCAGGTTACCATGGGCTAGACAAATGTTAGGGGAATTTGAAAAATTAACTCGAAAAATAACTGAGGCATCGTGGCATCATTAGAAAATTGTCATGATGTTGAGCCACAAGTGTTTTCGATAAATGATTTTCCTATTTAGTGGTAAACACAACTAGATATGAGTACGATGTTTCCTAAGTCAATCCAAATGGTGACGCTGATTTTCGAATCATGCGTCCAGATTCTTGTCCATGACACCTGTTTTACAACGACACTGATGTCGTTGAAGTTCGCATTGTGAGAACGGAGGCCACAAGACAGTTTTCAGTGTTCAGAATAAATAGAGTGCGTAATTCAAAATTTGCCCCGGGCCTAATACAAGAAGTGTCTTAGACAACCAAGAAAGCAATGGGTTAATCCATGATATGTCGAATAATAGATGTGCTGGAATTTCAGCAAATTTATTAGAACATATGTCTATCCAATTTTCTTTGAAGGACATTTGAAGAAAAGCAGTAGACGAGTTCATTTCACTTATTATATTGATATTTTGCTTTAGTTAAAACGTTAAAGTTATGTTCTTAAATGTCCATCCTTGGTTTTTTGTTATTTTGGTCTTGACAAGTAGGACAATTAAGATCGGTTTTCCATGAGCTTGAAACTTGTATGTTGATAGGCTTAATCATTCGTTGTATTTAAACGATAATCAATTGGATATTCTGGAGATTTATTTGCATCATAGATAACGCAACATGTAATTGCATTTGAAAACGGGGAAGTAATTTCGAGCTGGTCGATAGACAACATAATATTTTTGTTCTCTGAGAAAGGAACACGACCATGACTTCGGATTTTGGTTGATAGTTGATACAATGTAAGGCATCGTGGTAAAATTCGCGTTAAATACCGCCATAATCTCGTCAAACTACGTAGCAATGCGATAGTTTACTGTCCCAGAAGGTTGCACTACCCATTTCACGTTTCAAAATCTGCCAAAAGATACTATAACTTAAAAGAAATGTTTTTAAAAAAAACTAACCGGCCGTATTGCCTTTTCTTATTTAACTTGAATGCACCTGCTTGCAGTGTAGTTTATTTTTATTGTTCTACGAAGATTTTCTGTGTTGCGTACGAATAATGCTCATGGTAGTTAGGCAGAAAGTAACGTAAGAACGTAATGATAAACTATCATGTATATTGTTTCTCATTTCGGAAAAAATAGCGAAAGTTGATCGCGAAATATCAACTTCACAAACAATGGTTGTACACGGCGTATTTCAAAAAACAGCCATGTGTAGATGCCGTTGTATATCACCAAAACAAATATTAACATTGAATTCATATGACACTTTCAAACAATACATCATGCACTGGATATTCGACTTATTTGATCAATCGAAAATTGGTATGGAACATTTACAAAAACATTTAGCATGAGAACAAAAATTTGAAAAATGATTGCATATATTTTAAACTGCAACCGCACATGCCTTGTGCTAGCTTTGTTGATAAAACAACAAGCAATGCAAAGGGTGATTCACAGAATCATATATACTGTTATTAAAATTAAATAATATATGTGTGGATTACGAGTATAATCGAATAGTTCCAGAGTTGCGATTGATATAGTATTGGTCGTACCAGCTTAATCACAAATTGCATTACAAGTTGAAACATTTTTAATCCATGATACAATTCAGAACGTTTTTGTGATTTGCAATTTACAGATACTTGCTCAATGCCTACGTCGTGTTGGTAACTTGTTTCCAGTACAATGATGGAAAACCGAATAAATTGCCAATCAACCACACAAATTGCGACAGCTGTTTATTTGTAAACACAATATTACTGACAATTACAAAAATGATGTGAATTAATCGAATTCAACTCACATTGTTAACTCGCATCTTATTCGATGTAGTGAAGATACAATATATTCCTCTATGGGACGAATGCCAACAAGCATCACTCTTGGTATTAAATTGCTATTTTTTTACTCTCTGCTTTACTCTACAATAAACATTGTTCAAGGTATTCAAATGTGATTGAACTTCTTTGGTCAAATTCGCATGTCTTTCGCAAACAACATCAATTAGGAAGAATTTTCATGGACGGTTAAATGGTAATGTATATCATAAACAGGAGAGGCCCGTCCAGGCTTCCTTGTAAAATTTCGGTGGTGATTTTAAACAATTCGGTATTGGAATCCGTTCACTTTTAATTGGGCATGCTATCTGATAGGTAATAGCACAACCGTCAGAGATCTGGTTCAGATATTTCTCAACGTATCTGAATTTGTAAAAGCAAAATGTTACTAACTATGTTAAAATCGTTGAAAATATCTAAGTAGCAGGCGAAAGTGTAAGGAAACACAAACACAAATCCTTCGTAAATGAGTTTAGCGCTAATGAATCATTCGTATACAATAGCAATAAATTCGAAATCCAGTCTCCGTTGGCGAGAAGAAATTTTGCAATTGAATGTTTTCATCTATTCTTTCCAACAATATACGTTCCATGACCTCATTACTAACAATAAACTGTGTGTCGGAAAGATTATTTTCAGCGGCAGATCGGCAGATTCTTTCAAATATGGGTAATAAAAATGGACATTTGAATAGGATTAGAAAATATATTATTTAACTTTAAAGGTAAATTTAAATTGGTTTATTTGGTTCGTGAATTAGAATATCATCTGAACAAAACGGAGGAATTGACTTCGAATATCTTGTTTTGTATATTTATCTTGACGATCATTTCTTAACATTTCAAGGGTTGAAAGTGCGGCTGAAAGCGAATATAATTTGTCCAGTAAAGTATTGCTTGTTAGGTTATTGAGAAAGCATTTTTAGTCTTACTAAGAATCGTTAGTCGGAGGTGACGAAAAATGATATATATATACTATTAATACGATCTATATATATATACTATATATATATATATATATATATATATATCCATTAATAGCTTGTGAAAAAGAACCTTAGCCATTTAGGCATTCATGATTTAAACTCATTACCAATACAGTGCATGCTATACATACTACTAAGTTATGAACCTACACAACGCTGTGAAGACTTCAGCCGAAACCTCAAATAATACACATCTGATACGAAATTCAAGAGATTTTAATGATATCAGAAAAAAGTGTCCTTCCTCTAAATTCCATTGTTGATCACCACGAATGATTGCCTGCATTTATTCGTATTTCACGTCTATTATTATCTGTGCACAATGATCCCCAATGTTCACCCAGTTGCAAGCAAAACTTTCCAACTAGTATTCACATGTCCATCGCCATTATTGTTTCAAGTAAAACCACTTCTAGGCCTCTCGCGCAATTTACGATAAAAACGCGGTAGTCAGCTTCCCCATTCCTTGCAGCTAAAAGTGTGTCCTATATATGCGTTTGTTACAGCTTTGAATCACGAATAATCTTTACAATTTGCTCGCAACTGCGATAAATGTTAGCAATGTGTTTTAGAAATGAAAAACAAAATAAATATCAAGACGTTGGTTCAGATTATGATGTTTTTCTGATAAAACTTTAACTGTAGCTATGCTCCAATTGGCGACTTTAAAATTCTAACTTGTTGAGAACATTTTTGTTTTCATTCAACATAATTACTGCTTCGTCTGCAGTCATCTAAAATTCATTTGAGCATAAGTTTATCTCATAAAAAATGAATCGATCTTTGTTGTTTCCAACATATTCGTAAGAAATGTAGAAAAAATAATGTTGAACGAATGCATTATTCACTAAATTATATTTCTTTTTATTATAAATTGCATGCACTGATTAAGTTAGTCGGGAAAAGGATAACAATTATAAGGTAATATCCAAAGTATTTTCCTATCTCTGTATCAAACATCAATTTTAGAAAAATGTATTAAAATCAAGACTTATTTCACATGACAGCTATTGTGTTAACAGTTTAAACTACAACTATATTTATTCTCTTATGAACTTGTGAAATATTTACGTTCATAACAAAAATAATGTTTTGCAATTTTCCTTGTGTTTAGAAAATTGTTTTAAATGATGAGCCTATACTATATGAACATTAAAGAAAATTTTAGTAATTCATTTTGATTTTAAATCACCATAAACCCTCATTTATATACGGTCTTATATTCTGCATCATTAAATTCATAGTAAATTAAGTAGGGAAGATTAATGACTAGATGATATATATTCGCGAGTTGGGTTTTGCTTGAAAAATGTCTTCCTAATAATAAAATAACTCAGTTTTGTAAACATATTTTTTTCTTAGCTTTTGTCTATAACAGCATTGCCTATTTAATATGCGAGACAATGTGTCATACATGATAAAACGAATCGACTGAAATCTTCTAGACAATGTCTATGTCGTCGATAAGAATGAAAAAGAGGAATTAATTATCGTGTATTTACTATCTGTTAACATATTGAGCCCTTTTTAAAACAAAGACTATCACTCAGTTTTTCTAGGTATTCTAACATAAGCCATTTTGACCTATCCATACATATTATTCCTTAAGCGGCAATCCTCAAAACATCACTCATGAATATTTGAAATATTTTATATTAATTTGCACTCGACCAAGGTAACTTAACACAGTCTGTTTTCGAAAACTGAATTTAGAGCATTCCAAATAACTTCAACAATTAAAATATCACATTCATAAAGTCTTAAATAGTGAAAACATTTAATATAACCTATGGCATTCCATAAGCATTTGAGTTATTCTTCTTCCTTAAACGCAAGAACGATATACTTATGCATAATGAACGTAAGATGTTTATGTTCGCTGATCGTGATAAAAATGAAAGCCCAGTATTGTTAATTGTGTTCTACTGCAGAAAAGCCTGAATGCAGTGCACAAAAAAGCTTATCGAATTGAACCTCGGCTGAAATATACAAATCATAAAATAATACATGTTGGATACTGCTACGATGCTTCACACTTGTACTATCATCAAGAACAAAGTCAAGGTTTTAAAACTAAAGAAAATAACTTAGTAATTTGGTTTGTGTTAGAATTAAAAACGATATACAATTTGCTGCGTCTTCTAGGCATGCTACGACAATGCCCTGAACGGCTTTTAGGAAAGCATTTACTCGAATAATGGATGTACATGAAGTTTGTCTTGAATCTGCTCACACATGCAAAAAATTGCCTCATAAAGTTTGTTGCTATTTACTGCTTACATCATCTACAGTGTAAGCTTGTCAGATGTTTTTTAATTACAATCTGCGCTGAGCCGTGTAGACAATTGGGTCCAGACACTCACGAGGAAGAATGTGGGATACACTTACCCTCACATACAAAGTGTTTTTCGAAATATTTATAACACCGGATATTTTAAATCGTCTTCTGTATAGTATTCTATGTATTTGACCTATATGCGTAGTACAATATACTTTGAAATTAAAATTCAAAACTGTGTTTTTATTCACCGTTGGACTGTTGTATTTCAAATTCTCTAGTTTTAAATCTATTAGACATGAGCACATTTATATATTTGTATGAAATATTGAAAAGACTAATGCCTCTTCAACAATAAATATCGCATTTTCTATCTCGAATCTTTACCAACATTCACGGATTAATGCTTGCAAAATCAATCGTGAATACCAGCCCACTTGTTAATAGCGGCCTTAAAAATAAACGTCAAACTCTACAGCTGAACTCTTGTATCAAACCGCATTTGAAGAAATAACGATACATTGAAAGCAAAATCAGATTCATATCTACTAAACTTGGGCGTCTGTAAAATTGATTACAGAACAGAGAATGAGTTTTTTTTAAACCAGACATATTTTAAAGGTCATAATGTGATAAAACCGAACAATGTAAATATTATTACGAAATGCTGTTTTTTAAACATAAATTTAAATGATTTTAGAATAAACAAAACGTTGTTCTTTCGATTATCGAGTTTTTATCTGCACTGCTAATGGTGAAAACACTTGCACACCTAAAAGTTAAAACATTGTGTGAATAAAGTGTTTTTAAGAGGAATGATCAATCATAACAACGATATTTTTTTCGGAAAATGTGATTTTAATCCTTACGATTCTCGAAACAACTGGAGTCATTGGTCACATATGTGAATCACATTGGCAACAGAGACTGTAATTTATTTAGTGATCGTAAGTGGTCGAATTGCAGACTATGAAGTTTAAATTTACAGACATAACTTATAAAATTCAAACATTTCAAACGGCAACATCTTTTATAACGGTCTTTATTATCAGACAAAATCAATGAAGATAAATTAAAGTACACAACCATTCATTGGAAATCAAATCAAATTGATTTAAATCAAATTAGACTAAACTCCTTCATACGATTTCGACGAAGCTAGTTGATTCCAAAGACCAATAGGATATGTCATGATTAAATGGGACAAAATGTTTCCTCCAATGACATGCACATAGGACACAAATAAAAGAGCGACCACCATTACATTAACAAACCACGATTTCGGCTTAACTTTATATTTGGTCGTTTACAGTAACATACAATTTGGAATAATAACTACAATTTTTGTTAAAAATGTCTAACGAAAAATAAACTTTTAGTCACACAAATTACTAGGAAACAGATTTTTAAGCAAGGTATATAGTTAGTGATATTCAGAGCCATTTTAATCGCCAAACCTCATTGCAATAAATTTGATGTCACACGGAAATCGCAATACAACACGAAGACACAATCATCACCCGAAACATCAAGCGTATGCAACTGTTAAATCCATCACTCTCCAATATTACTAAGACTTTGCTGACTGGCAATCAATAATTATTCCTAATATAATTTTTAAAATAGAAGCAAAAATTTTAAAATACTGTTGGATATTAATTCAACCAATTAACTTTTAAGTTTCAATTCAATGAAATAGTATGGTTTATATAAATCATTTAAATGAAAGAAAGAAGAAAGTGAACGTTTATTAGAAAATAGTGCGACATTGATATACGAATCGAAGTGCAAGACATAGAAATTTAGAGAGAAATTGTAACATAAAGATAAAGCATATCATGGTGATGTAAAAAATAGAAATAAAGATTTGAAAAAAATTATATGGGATCTATTGGGATTGACTGATGAAACTGAAACTTTTCACGCGATTCTATGTAAGTCATCTTAGAGCTGGAGGAAGCCAGATAGAATCTAGCTAGTGCAAAAACTTCGTAATAGCTGCCTATTAGTCGATAACTGCTAATAATTGTTAGCACGTTCTTATTGGTAGTTTCTTCGAAACGGATTGTTTCCAAATCACGCGGAGGTGATGAATATTCAGAATTGACGTAAATACTAGCTCACTTGTACATAGCAGCCCTATAAATAATCGCCAAACTCTACAGCTGAGCTCTCAAACAAAACCCTATTTTTAAAGAACTGACGATACATTGGAAGGAAGATCGAAATCATATCTACTCATCTTGCCAGGCTACAAAATTCACAGGAGAACACATAATGAGTTTTTGTTCCAACAACAAACATGTTTTAATGTGTTATATTATGATAAAACAGAACAATGTTAATATCAAACTGTGACATTGAACATAAATATATGTGATTGTAAGATAAACTGTTGTTTCAAGTATCGAGTTAGTTATCTAGACTTCTAACGATAAAAACTCCCGAAAACCTTAAACGTTAACACATTGTGAGAATGAACAGTATTTAAGAGGAATGAACAATGAAACCAAATGCATGTTTTTCGAAAACTGTGAATCAAATCGCAACGATTGCCAAAACAACTGGAATCATCAGTCACATTTTCGAAGCAAAAAATATCGTAATATATTTAGTAATTGTTGACTGTGAACTATACAGGTACAGACATGTGTTCTAAATTTCGAAAATATATAACGTCAACATGTGCTATGACGGTCATGATTATCAAAACAAAATCGATTGAGATAAATTAAGGTACACAACCGTTTATTTGTATACAAAATAGACAACCTTTTTTGATGAATTGCTGACCAAGCTAGTTGATTCGAAAGATTAAGAGGATATATCAGAATTGAATGCTAAAAAAAGATAATATATGGCATGCATACATGACACACATAATAGAGGTGCCACCAGCATAATTACATGAACAAACCATGATTTTGGCTTAGCGGTTAAGCTGTTCATTAACACTAACATACAAATTTGAATGAAAACTACAAGTTTTAATAAAAATGTCTAATAATAAATAATCATTTGATCACACAAATCACTATGAAATAGATTATTAAGCAAGTTATATATGTTATGTTATGTTATATGAAACAATTTATTCGAAGTACTCCATTTCAATAAATTTGGTCTGACATTGGAATTGCAATACAACACAGAAACACAATCAATGTTCAAAACATCAAGAGCACATCAAGAGTGGTAATGAATTATTTTCATTAGAATTTTTAAAATTGCAGTAAAAAAATTTAAATTTTGTTGGATAATAATATAACCGATTAGGTTTTAGATAATTCAAATGCATAAAGCCAGAAACAGAATTTAATTAGGAACTAGTGCAAGATTCTGACACGAATCAAAGTGCCAAAAATAGAAATTTACATAATCAATATAAAAAATATAGCATGAATTCATGATTTAAAAAAAGTAAAAAAAGGATTTGAAAAATATATAGGGGATATCTTGAGATTGACCCAGGATATTGAAATGATCATCCTCTTTGAACGGTAATTTTGTAGGCAATGTTTTGTATGTCATGTTAGAGCTGGAGAAAACCAGATGAATTCTAGCTAATTCATAAACTTCGTGAAAGCTGCCAATTAAACAATAACTGCTCATAATTGTTAGCACGGTCTTATTGATAGTTTTTCGAAAAGGATTGCTTCCTAATTTCTGAAGGATGTATTACTTATAGTCTTTACGCTCACGTGATGTATATTCATAGTTTACGTGTTGGTTTAATTAACGGTGAACATCCTAAATTTCATGACGGTTTTCGTTTTGTGTGAACTCAACTGTTAAGATAATAACGGTCTGTATACGCGTATTGCAAAATTTTACTGAGATGCAAGTAGATATGGATTTGTGGTTCAAGCATGGTGAGAAGTTAATTGATTTATAGAACACAAGTAAATCATAAGCGAAAAACGAATAACATTGCAATCAAAAACGGCCTGAGAAGTTCAATTATCAGGTGAAGGTTTAATGGGATCAATATGTTTTTTTTTCTCTGCATGGGTTTATGGCCAAAAGTGAAACAAGATTGATTAAAAATTGTTCTACAATTTTGTTCCAAGTAAACATAACTCACACAACCGAGGTTTAATTTGGTTATGTCGCGATTGAAACAGTCGAATTTCTTGTGTAGGCCTTTTACTTATGTGAGATTAATAAATGGAACATTATCATTATTTCCTTCCTTGCAAGAGCCACATTGAGATTCTTAGAAAATTCTATCAGCTACAACGTGCAGCGGGATTTGTATCACAATAACAAAAAAATTTGCCTATAACATTCTGTATGGATATTCCTCAGTGATTGTTGCACTTGCTTCTCCCTCATTTATTTTTAAAAAGCGTGATGAACTTCGTGTCTCGCATCTCATGTGGGACGCACTCTTGCTGCCAGCAGTGGATAATTTAATAGTAAATGGGTTGTAATGACGCTGCTCTCCAGTATTTTATGACCTCAAGTAAAAATTCTGTTGTCACCAGGTGTCTTTCCATGTCCTAAGCGGTCTATTTTCATATTGACCTCATCACGTTAAGGGGAGTATCCGAATATTTGAAAGTCGGCAACTGCTCGATGTTTTCGAGTACATAAGTCAAACCATTGCTCTCCCTAGAGTATAGAGTGGAGAGGTGCTCTACCTATATTCAATTCGGCTGATTTTTGTCCACAACCGGGTCATCAGATACAGACATAATCGTAGCCGCTTTTAATTTATTTGGTTCAATGGCTCTCTCGATCACAACATACACACAGTGGACATATCAAATATCCGCAGTGTTTCAAATACGAAGGCTAATTTCTGTTCAATGGTTTTTTGCGCATCGCAACGTAGTCTGTTGGACCTTATATATAGGTGCACTTAAAAGTCTATAGTTTTTATCTGTTGGCATACCTTTCATTTAACATACAATTTCATGTTGGCATTCTTACAAAGTAACATAAAATCCAGCATTTTTGAATCTAAATTATCTGCCTGACACACTTTCGAACAGCGGATCATTCATCATATATTTTACGTATTCGAATAATCGAATATTTTTTGTACATATAATAAAACCTATAATATCAAAAGAATATTTTGCGAAAGCGAGCATATTAAACCGAAACTGAGTGAAACGGAAAACA